>CANUEX010180372.1:0-61990 GCA_948099535.1 Jatropha multifida | reverse complement strand
GTGCTCGGCGCGGGCGGGGGGGGGGCGGCGGGCGCGCCCCCCCCCCCCCCCCCCCCCCCCCCCCCGCAATGCAAAGGTATACCATCCTATTTTATTTTTTAATCAGATAGAGTTTCTTAAATTACCTTCCCGCTGCCTCTTCTCCAACCTTTCCTTTTCCTGCTGCACTTTCAATGGATCAGCCTTATCGCCCTGTTCATAAGAATTATCGTTAGCCATTATGCCAACATTACTTCTGGCTTACTTTAAGAATAACTTACAACTCCCTAGTAAAGGAGAAAGGAAGGGTGGAGGAAGGACAGGGCTTAGGGCTTACTTGATCCAGGAGTGTCTTATGCTGCGCTTTCAAGATTGTGGCTGCAAATCGATACTTTAGCATTGCAGCTCGGAGGGCCTTTGTCGGAGACAATTGTACATCTAAAATAGGTTGTCTCCATCCTAAACCAAGCAAGAAAGGAGAGAAAAATTAATGGAGCTGAAACAACAAATGTAAAAGCTAAAGTAAACAATTAAGGCTAAGTCAGCCTTATTATTACTAAGAAAGGCCAACCTCCTGCACAAGTTGCATCTGTTGCAGTAGTCATGAGCTGAGAACTGGGGCATATATTTTCATCATCCAAAGCACTTACAGCCCCTACACATAGATTCAAACAGAAACCCATTAGATCACCCACCAATACTGGCAGTAGAATATCAGAAAATTACAGAGTACAAGATTCTCTCACCATCAGAATCTGGATCTGACTTGCTTATCTGTGAAGTTGACATGTGCTTACCCTGGCAACCCTATATTTGAACTCAGTTTTAGTCACACATGCAATTCACATGGACATTATAAATGACAACAATGGACAAAATCAAATTACCGATATTGATGGCTCTGTGCCGCATGCACGGTTATCTCTGCCTGATGACCTCTCAGAAGATATATCTGCACCAAGGAGTCATTATAAGTAAGGTAGTCAATTAAAACACTTAGAACACTGACACTGACTGAAAATATGAATAAAACAACCTGAGGAAGCATGGGTGGAGTCACTACGAAGGCTACACTGGCAGGCAATACTCCCACATGTGCCACATCCACTAACAACAGGGCTCAATGATTGCTTGACATTGGCAGAGTCACAAGCACGTCGACCACCACAACTAGTGCCTGTAAGACACATTGCCAATTAGCTCCAATAAAGCGCCATAACGCAGAAATTTCACTCTGCCACTTCATACCTTTGTTAGAGTCTTGTTCAATCACCTTGCGAACACAATTCTCCCCTGGCGTAGAAAGTTTTACCTTTATAAAGCACCAAAAATAAAAATCAAATTTCAATAATATACAAGTACATTAGAAATGCCAGATAGTATATAAAGATGATGTGCATACAATAACATATTTATAAATGGGATGGCAAAGATACAGCAATCATGACATCATAACATCAATCAAATATGAATCAAAACGACACAACTCATCAGAAACCTGCAAGGAACAACATACTTCTTTTCTAGCATGTGATAAATTATTTTTTGCCTCAGATGATTTTGCCCTTTTAGCTAAAACAGCACTGTGAAGAGGGGCTGTTCCAGGACAATTCTTTCTTATATCACTGATTTCCTTTGGCTTTCCATTCAAAACTTCTCCACTGCTAGGTTTTGAAATTCCATGATTCCATTTCGCCTGGAGAGATTTCCACCTGGTCTCAAAAATCTTGCTCAGTTTCTCTGCCATTTTGTGGACATAATTTGTTGGAGGATTATATAGCATGGCATTAGAGAAAGTCAATCTGACATCAGCCGCAAACTCGTTGGTTCCAGAATACATAGTCTTCTCAAGCTTGGATTTTACTGTCCCTAAATCCATGGGTTTTGATATAATTGAAAAATAGTCGGGAATATTTAGTGCCACTGGATCCACTGGTTCCTTGAAAACCCAACCACACGGATTATTTATGAGTGATTTTACAAGTGAAGAACACTGCTGTGTGACACTGTGATCCATCTTCTGCTTCTTCTGTGGTTGAGCCTCCATGATCAATGGCGGGCCACGTTTATTGCACCCTGACCGCATAGGTTTCTGCTTCATATTCTGTGTGTCACCAGAACAAGGATGATAATTCTCGGCCACATGATGTGCCGACACACATGCCTTTATCCCAGGAGCAGATTCTGATATTTGGGAAGAAAACTTAATCTTCAACTTCTTTGCTGTAACAGTCTGAGCAGCAATCATTGTGAACTGCAAGAACACAAGCTATGTACCACCTAACTTTCCAGGTTTTACCTCCTCAATGCAACGACACTGAACCAATCAGTGCCCTATAAAAAGAAAATCAAAATGCATGAGCAGCAACAAAATCCATTGGAAACCTGTAATAGTTTTTCAGTAAATAAGTACTTAAACTAAACGTACTACGGATAATCAAATATAACAGGAAAATTAAATAACAAACGTCAGCAGGTAATATATAACATATTCAATTTTCCAAGAACAGTGACCAGTGAGTTAAGCAGCAAAAATCATGAAAGGAAGATGGATTCCAATTTAATAGATGCAAGACCCACGAAGAGCGCCCATACGATGAAGAAAATAACAGATTAAATCAATTTGCATCAAGAGGCTTGAGTTAGTTAAGTACAAAAAAATTAAAAAAAAAATTAATACGGAAAATACAAATCAAAAAGTGGAAATGAAAAAACAATGATCTAAATTGCAAAGAAATACCAAAAAGAAAATATTCGATTTCAGAAAGCATGCAAATTAGAAATTAATAATTTGCTAACCAAGACCCAAAATTCAACCTTGCCGGAAAATCAAGATTTAAGACCCCCCCCCCCAAAAAAAAAAATCAAAATCTCAGTTTTCACGCAATCAAAATTCTGAACACAAAAAAAGGGGAAGAAAAATTTTCACCGAAAATAATACAAATCACTATAAAAAGATATTCGACTAATACTAATCAAATATTCCAGATAAAAATTTGAAGACCAAGAAATGAAGGAAAACAATAGAATTGCAACCTGCTCCCAACGAATCAACCAAGCAAGACATATAGTAACATAAACAACTACATAATAAGGAATCGGGCTTATGAATACAACTTACCAAGATCACAGAAGAGGCCGTCGAACAATGGATCGCTTCGATTCGGAGAAACGAGAGAGAAACAGAGATAGCTAATACGCACCGCTAGTGGATCACTGTTATGCAAAACTAACAGGTTGAAAGAAAGAGTAGAGTAGAGTAGAGTAGAGAAGGTAAGGGTTTATAGTGGAGACACAGTGAGCTTTCGCTAGGGTTTTTGGCTCTCTCTCGCTCGCTCTCTCTACTCTATCCCTCACTCGCGCATTGACGCGAGAGAGACTTCGGGTTTATCATTGGAATATCAGTAAATAATTACCGCGTTCTGATAAAATGACCTTTATGCCCTCTTTGTCGGTTTGTTTTTTTCGTTTTTTCCTTCACAAATGTCTAATGTGTTGTTTTATTAAGGTAAATCCTTATGGTTTGGAGAAACTTATAAATCAGAAATTTCATCGTCAAAAAATAATTAAATAATTTTTGGATTTTAATAAACCAACTAAATAATTATTTTTAAAAGTTTTTGCAATAAATTACCAATTTGATTTTTCACACATACAAATTATAAATTTTCTTTTTTCACTGCACTGCAAGATCAAAACCCTAAACTTTTTTGATGTTATCTTGAATATAATGGGGGCCTAATCTCACTAGAAATAATAAGTCATTTATATTTATATTAAATTATTTAATAAATTTTATTAATAAAATTCAGTTTATTTTCCTGAAATTGGATACAACAGGATAAAGGGACTATTAATTAATTTCTATCAACAAATTCTATTTTATAAATTTTATCGAACTATATTGGAACTAAATAGTAATTGTTCTTTTCTTTATTGTATGATTCAATAAAAAATGCAAAATTTCATGAGCCAGATAAAACTATATGAATTAACCATTAAGATTTTATGAATTTTCCAAATCAGCATAAATTTAATGATCATTTCAAAAAAAATGAGAAGTGCAATATTGGTGATACATTTCTTTTTTTGGGTGTGTGACAAATGAGAAGTGACAAAATTATGTAGATGAATACAAGGATAATGATTTGATCAAATAGGACAATAAAAAGGAAAATAATTATAATTAATACTTCTATTAACGATAATAAATCTATCGTATTTGTCAATTCTCAATTAAAAAAAAAATGACAATGCTAACTTGTACTCCTCTAAAACTGTGCTTTTTAAAACTAATTTTCTGATGTAGAAACCATAATATATTCAGTATGAATATAAATGCTACAGACCCTCTTTCTGTGTGTGAAATATTCCACTAGGAAATTGTAGGAAGAAAAAAATTACAAACATAAACCTCTCAGTATCCCTAAATACATGGGATAAAACCCAAGGCAAAACCAAAATCCTAGCAGCTCTGTTTTCTCTTGAATAATTTCAAGGCACAAAATGCAACCTGTCCACTCATAGTGGTTGCGCTAAGCCACCCATATGTGAGTTGCTACATAAGTGAGAAATCACTTGCACATGAATGAGGTAAATGCTCATCGTCGTCCTCTTCTGCCCTTCCCCCGATTCCCTCTTCCGCGGCCTCTAAACCCTGATCTGCCTGACTTTAGCCCTAATGACTGGACTCCCCTTCTCTTTTCATTCCTTGGTTCTTTGCCCTCATCCTCCTTGTACTTGGCTGAGCTTCTAGTAATGAAAGAAATCTCTCGTGATCCTCCTGGTCCCAACTTCACATTATTTGGTAGTCCAGAAATCCGCCGGTCATCTCCAAGAGCTGCCACCCTCTCTCCAAGAGGACGAGATTCTTCCCCTGCAAGTGATACACTGTTCCAGAATGCTTCTGCATGCCTCTCGTCCTTCACTTCGTATAATCTACACATTTGAGTGAACTATGTAAATTACTAACCTAAAAATAGCCACATACAATTATAACTTTGACCGCATGCATATACTTGTTTCCCTGGAGGACCAATTTGAAGCTTCTGACTGATATCTGAATATTGATTGCAGATGCATAACTACACTCAAAACAGGCTTTATGTTACCTTGGAACTCGTGATTTCTCCTTTATTTTTGTCTTGTCATTGTCAGGCTCATTATCTTCTGATGACTGGGATGAGGCATCAGCATCACTCAAATTCTCATCTTCACTAATAGGTTCAAAATGCTCCTCCACCAATGATGGTTGCTTCTTCGAAGCCATAGGATGTAAAGCCAAATACTCTCGTGACTCTTCATCAATTTCGAAGTCCTAAAAGAAGAATAAGATAAGCTAACATTTAGTATATAATTGATCACATATAGTAGTCAGAAAAATAAGAAAGCAATCATCCAATCAAAATTTGAAAGCACAAGCCACAAGCAACCGAAAAGAAACAAGTGAAGGACAGAAAAAATAGCTGATTTTTTTTATCCAGGCAAAAATCCATAACATGGTTGCATAGATTGCAATTTTTTCCCATGCAATAATCAAGCAAAATATGAGATTGAAAAGCATAAATGATATTTCTTTATATGATTATAGCAGCTATATCTTTAACTTCCTCAAAATACTTGAATCAAAATGTTATTGGAAACAATGTTCCATTCAGAAATTTTTTATGCTACAACTGCTTCTTTTAAGCTAGGGAAGCATTCAACAGTCATTTTGATGAGTATCATCTGTTGAACAAAGAACAGAAGATGAGAAGAAAACCCCGATGGATTCATAGTAGAACTACCAAATTGTCAGATAAGATACCTTATTTTCAAACATGTTTGAAAATCTTTCATCTTTAAATATCTCAGCGCCAAGTCCTTTCTTTTTCTTGGATGCTCTTTTGGTCTCAGTTTCATCAGTGTCTTTCTTTTCATTCTCAGCTTCTTCATTTTCAAGAATACTAGCTGCTAGATTACGGTTGACCTTTGGTAATCTTCTCCTGTCCAGCTGCAGGAAGAAAAAAATAGTAAGAATATACATTCTAAACAAGCAGAAGTAACCTCCATGTCATTCCCATTCGAGACCAGTCCAAGACCTTAAAGAACAATTTAAGTATGGCACTTCTGAAGCAATGACAAACACGTAGTATGTAATACACAAAATATCAGCAGCATATAATACATATGTTCATACACACATACAAACTGTTTTGAATAGCCAGTTCCCGTCTTTATCCCTTCAAGGACTAATATAATGTTTTCTCTGGAAATCAATTCAGATTCACGAAATCATATCCACTATCTTGATAACAATTACAATTTCCACATCAACAAGATATCAAATGATATTTACGACATATAGTGCAAAAAACCAGAACTCATCTTTCACAAGGAAGGTAAGATTTTCTAATAACACAATCTACATTTAAGTTTAGTAAACTATACAACTCATGTTAAATATAACATGTTGGATATCTTAAAAGGAGATGAGAAGGAGAGGAAAGCAATTTTATCATGTCAAAGATTGATAAACCATAATCATGTTAAAAAAAAAACGAAAATTCCCTCATAATTCAAAAGACAATATGAAAAGTAGGAGATGATAATAAAGAAACTCGCTTTAGGATGGAACACTAACCGTAATTCTTCGTCTGAGTTCAGCTTCCAGTTTCTCTCGTTTCCGCTGCTCCATATAAGTTTCATACGCAAAAGGATCTGCCCATGCTTTTGCCTGAATAAAAATCTATATGAATTAATATCATAAAGCAGAGAGAGGAAAAACATTGTTTATTGCTATCAATATCAATAAGGGCACTTGAATAGAACCTAAAATTATTTTGAAAGACACGAATTAGAAAGTTTCAGATCACAAGATAATTTTGAATTCATGATCATCTCAGAAAAGCTGTAAACTACAAAAACTAGATTCAGTACATATACACTCAAGCTTTTACTCCTGAAGTAGCTGGGACAACAGCAGGCATGCCTAAAGGCAAATAACCTTAAGCAAATTGATTTCACAGAAAACCGGCTGAGACAAAGCAAATACTATCAACAGCATCTCCAGATAAATATAGCAGCAAAGAAAAGCAGCCATCAATTATTTATTACATTTTGCAAACAGGTCCGAATACTTTATCCCGATTTAATCTGTCAGAAATATTTATTTGCATTACTGCTACAATCTTGATTGATAAGAGCATTAAAACACAACCTCATCAAAATGTTGCTCCAGCATTTCCTTTTCTCACACACAAAAACTTCCTCACTTAGGAAAAGAAGAAGCCTAAGAAAGATGGCTAGCTACTTGCATCTTTCACTAGCATTTTTGAGTTTTGTCAAATAGCAGTTAGAATACAACATAAAAAGCAAAAGCTTGTTTTGAATCCAACCTTCTTATACAACCGGTAATCAACGAAGAACCCATGCATGTAGGCCCTTAGAAGATTGGTGCCAATTAAATTTGTTAAATTCAATTTTTCAAGATCTTCTTTTGTCAAAAATTTGTAATCATCATATATGCTCATTTCTGGTTTCTCCTCTAGTTGCTCCTGCAAAAATGAACCCAAACGACATCATCTTCCAGACAAAAAGATGCTAAACAAATCTGAAAGGAGAAAGCCAATTATATGTCAAAACAAACCGTTGTATTTTCAAGATCAGCACACCACTTAGGAGCAGGTCCCAAAGAAGGAATATAGTAAGATGGTATCTGGCTGCACTCCAAAGCCAGCAACATCAAACCACTGTTTTTGAACACACATATATCATTTATGCTTCCAGCTGTAGGTTCAATGCTTGTCATGCCATCCCCCTGCCAATGAACAATTTTTTTTTAGAGAAAAAAAAACAAGGATATATTTCACATGATGATTAATATTTGAAAATTGCCTGATGAAAAAGGACTTAGTAATTGTAAACAGGCACATAAAATTGCATAAATTGGCAAACTTTTTTTTTAAAAAAAATCTCAGATGGCAGCGAAAAGAGGGCCTCAAACCCCCACCCCTCCTCCCCCCCCAAAAAAAAAAGGAAAAAAATAATAATTATAACAACCCACAACAACAATAACAGCAGTAAAATGGAAATTAAAAGTTGTAATATAAATAACTCTCTGATAACTTCATCCTAAAATGTAGTAAGATCAATAGCCTAGGGACGTGTAGTCGGTCCATTTGATGCATGTTATCGAGACCTGTTCTCAGCAATCAAACACCAGATTGATGTTGAAGAATCAATGGATGAGTGGTGGTTAGGGTGAAATTTTCGCTCAAACTGTTTGGACATGTGAAAATTTGCAAAACTTCAGCTCAGTTGAATCATGTTTTGCCAATTCTCATGTTTTGAAAGGATGTATATTCAATTATTTTAAGATTTAAAAAAATAAAAAATAAAAAAGTTCTTCTTAAAAGAAGTGAAGTCATACCAAAAGCAGCGTAATTTTGCAAAAATTTAATTCATTTAATGAGGCCTGCTTTAAAGAGATTCAACTGAACCAATAAATAGACTATACAAAAGGAAATTGTGGACAGACATGAGTGATGAATATGATAATGGCAAAAGAAGATTGATTGATGATATGTTTTATCCTCTCTTTGGTGGCTTAGTTATCTAAGAAAAATTCGAACCTCTTCTTCAAATCATAACAAACAAAAATGCATGACATCAAAGAGATTCTGCAATTCATTAATCAAAAGGATGAAGGGGCTAAAGAAAAAGGATATTCCTTACCGTCTCAGGATCCCATATTCTAACTATATGATTATCTGTGGTAATTAGCTTATCTCGTTTGCAATTGAGAGTTCGATGCCACTTAATGTCCAATATTGGGCTGCCATACCTATGTAACAATAACAGCGCTTCCAAGGCTCATATAAAAAGAAAAGGAAAAATCATATCCTTATAATTGAAGTGCACAAATATAATAACTAGTAAGAACAAGTAGACTCACATATGATCCTTAACACGTATGGGATGAGAGGATCGCAGATCATAGAGTAAAACCTGCATATTGGACAATATTAAAACTAACTAAACTGATGCATTAAAGGGTCTGATAACCCCAAAATGCTAAATCTACAAAATCAACTTAAAAAAAATGGAAATGCAAAACTTTGGCACACACACAGAAAATAAGGGTAACAGCGATAAGATTAAAAAAAAACAAAGTTTTTACCCTCCTCAAAGTACAATTCATTGCACTCCAAATCAGGGTATAATGAATTTCACCTCATAGGAGGAGAATGATGGGACTAACTAATTACATATTCCTTCTCTTTTCCCTCTTGAAGCAAAAAAAAAAAAAAGGAAAAGAGATTCGGTAGCAAACAACATGGGAAGATTCCCCTCTAATATCCTTCCTTCAACTCCATTAAATTCCTAGCTATACATAAATGTAAAACATTTGGAGTTTTCTATCACAACTGCTCTCCACACTGAGCATCCCTGCATCCTTACTTTAGCATTCAATGCGAAGCCTTCTATCGCTTGAAAAGGAATTCTAAACTAGTTGATGACCTGATGCCTGCATGCAGATGGGTTTTACTGGGTACACTACCTCACTCATGTTTTATATTAGATGTATTATATCAGCCAATAAAGCCAAATAATATAGGTGATCAATGTGAGATTGTATTGACATCGATATAATGAAATCATACCTTCCCGGTGCTACTTCCAACAGCCATCAGGAAACCCCCATCCTCATCAAACTCCAATGCAGTGACCTCCTGCAAATCAAGACAATAGTAAAAAAGCATTTTCAGAGGAATAAGCGCAAACATTACATTATCCATAATTACTTGCATACAATGTTGAGATACTAGGTTCCCTTGTGATTTCATCTTTCAAACATGATAGCCAGAATAAATTTGTATGAAAAATATGTCCAATCATGTGCAGGTCCATTCACATATGGTGCCCACTACCCTTAATGAACAAAAAAAGAGACCCGCATCTGATCTGAAACTTCCAAATAAGTAGTTGGGGACAAGCCCTCAAAAGCATATCAAGACAAGTACTAACAACACTCAACCAGTGGTTTGGACTCTCGAGTCTGCAGCACTTAGGGTCCCAAATCAAAGAAAAACGTTTTCATTACATTGTCAACAGGAATCAAATTCAAACAACACAGTTTCCATATATATGGATTATGATGCAGGAGACTTACGTGGTCGGTATCACCAGCAGGTGCAACAGCATTAATTCTACCAACAGAAGATTTCATCCTCATGTCAAAACATTCAACAGCACCATCCTCACCACCACAAGCAACCAGCCCATGAAGCTTGCTGAAATTATTAACTATGAGCCATCTCAATTTTGCTTTATGATATGTCAACAGCAAGAGATATGAAGCATGAAACTATAGTAAGATCCACCAACAACCTACGACAAATGATATTTAGAGCCGGTGATTGCGTGTTCAGCGAGGACATAAATCGTCCCTGCAAAAGTGGAAGTAAACAATTTCAGTAATTCCAGTATATGCTAGAACAATTTATAAGGATCTTAGACTCCCCCTAAACAAAGTTAGTTGCATTTTATTAAAAAATAGAACATATTATACTTAGACAAGAAAAATTTATGACACATCAAAAGGACGAAAGTTATAATACTTATAATAAAGCACAAACTAGCCAATGTTTGCTCAACACAAATTTTTTTTATAAAAAAAAAATGGCCGGAACAGCCAAATACTCAAAGTTTGTATGTGTGATTGCAATTTTTTTCCACAAAGGCTGAAGTATTTCAGAAAAAAGAAGTTTCCGCAGCAAATGCAATAAAGCTAGAATATGCAACAATATTTTACATTGTAAAGCAATCTCTTTATTATAAATAAATTAAATATATATTTTTTTACCAACAAAAAAATAAAATGCAATAAAAACCATCACCACTTACTAAAAGAATTATGAAACCATTAGCAAAGTGAAGTACCTGTTCCAAATTAATCCGATATAAATCTGGAGATGAAGCAGCACAAAGCAAGTCACAAGACCAGCAATCATATGCAATATCTCTTCCCATCCTGTGAAATACAGATGCATAATTGAGGTTTTTCCACTCAACATATTTGAAAAGATGAATTTCATAGAGGGATAAAAAGAGAATGGGCAAAAGGGAGACGAGGAGTTAAAATACAATACATAACTTGTCGCTCAACATGCATAAAATCCAACAGGAGAATGTCAAGAGGAAGCGAATTAGAGACAAGAAGATGCAAGGTTCATAATTCCAATTCATTCCAAAAGACTGATCATAAACCATAGAACGGAAGAAAATTCTTGTCAGGAGAGATTACAAGCAAGGAAAGCAGGAAGGAATTTATAAATACCATATGACTCTGCCTTTAATTTTAGGCATAGATGACTTATAAAGAGAAACAAGAAAAAGATAGTCAACATATTAGGAAAGCTTTTACTCCATAATGAAGTGAATCAACGCAGCATTTCAAGATGCCTAAATTATGGTACATAAATCTCGGGGAAAATGTATTGTAGTAATAAACCACAGTGAAGTTATAGCACAAAACACGTTGCATGATAAAACATGAGCAGGAAGACAAGTAAATCATAGATAAAAAAACAACCTTGGTATCCGCAAGCTGTAATGTTTTCCATATTTTGCATGTAGGCAAATGGAACGATCAGCACATAAAAATGCAAGCTTTGAATAGTCATCATCCAATATCTGCATGAAAAGAGAAAAATCACCGGTTTCACAAATATAAAAATAAAACAGAAAAGCACTTCCTTTTACTCATTTTACACTTTCCTCTTTTTCTCCTTTTTGATAAAATGTAAAATTATTTCAAAATTTTTTTCTGACTTATATTTTGTTGCATTGCTATTAATTTAATTAGAGCAGATATTAGAAACAAAGGATTCATATAGCCGAGCCCAACTACTTTGGGGACTACAGCTTAGTTTTTATTATTGTTGTTGATATACAAAAAAATTAAGAGAATGATGACTGTCCATGACGCCAATAGTACATATTCCAAAGGTAAATCTTAACCATATCATTTTCTATTTAGAAACACTTTCTCTCTTCTTCTCTCATAGTCCCCTTGACTTGCAAGACCATGATTTAAATTACATCGACGCAAAATTATTTGTTTTCTCTCCAAATTAATGGCAAAGCTATTACGCGAAGAGGAAGGCTCCTGTTACAGCCCAGTGAGGGTAAGCCAAGTGCCAACCACAGCATGAAATTTGATAGTCAATGAAGAAAGGCATGGTGACTCGTACTTAATCAAAGCAAAGTTTAATGAAGAGTTCTTGACAATTAAAAAAAATTTAGCTGCGATTCCTAAATTCAAATGATCCATAGGGCAGGATGCATTTTATGGTTTTGCTAATTACAAGTATTTGTAGCTTACCGCGATTCAATTAACATGCATAGAGCCTCAAAATTTAAATTCATTTACTGAAATATAGTAGCTAGGAATTTATAGCATGCCTGAAAATCAATTATCTCAGAATCCAAGTGTCTTTCGAACTTCATTGATAATTCTCTTAGTTCGTACACCTTGACTTGAGGCGGGTATATTCCTGCATTTCATGGAACATGTAATTCACTGAGAATGAAGGACCAATCTTAGAAATGCACTCATTACCTAATCCTTTTTCAGAATTCTAGATAAATAAATGAAAACTATAAACTAAACTCTGAAGCACCTGATGCAATAACATACTCTCCATCAGGAGTTACTTTGATTTTGGTCGTTGCAGTTTGAAACGTCAAGTCCTGAATCAACTCCACTCTTTGCTGATAATCTAAGAACAAACAAATAGAAAACAAAAACGTCCAAATAGATATAATAAACTAGCTGGTCACATTATCTACTATCTAGGGGGGGTTTAAGCTAGGAGTTAGCAGAAATTTTTGGAAAATAAACAAAAACTTTTAATCAAGAGCAGAAATCGAGGGCGTACTTATGTCTTTGCGTAGAGCTCGTTGCTTCTTGGGATCAAGCCAGGAGGCTATAGAGCGCTGCTGCGATGTAATAGAGTACATCTTCACTCCGTTGACGGAGGTCGCCTTCATGGGTCCTCCAACCGTCGTCATTTTTTTTTTTTTCTCTTTTTTGGTTGAGACTTTTTTCTTTCAACTTCTAAATAAACAGAACTTATATATCAGCTGTTCTGATTTGGGTTGAGCTAGGTTAAGATTTGATTACGTTTTGGATATCAAATGTTAAATGTTTGTCTTCTGCTGTGTTTTGTTCTTGCCACCTCCCTATCGCAGACGGTGGAGGCAGGCAGGGCGAACTTTAGGTATTGTAAGTAATTTCTTTGTAAACGAACCTAATCGGGATGGTAAACACGTCAGCATGCCATGTCACAGCATGGTCCCTCTCATGTTTTTGACATGGCATGGCAGGTGGTAAGAAAGTAAAATAGGAAGATCCATGTACCGACTCAGCATATCAATTTTGTAAAATCGATTATGTATAACCACTCAATGAAAGTAAATATTTACCATGATCAACTGCCGCAATTAACATGTTTTTACTTTTTTATAAATTTTCAAATTGTTTTTTTAAAGATTTGCAAAATTCTTTTTCTTTTTGTTTTTTTTATTGTACAAATAATATGATAAATTCATAAATAAATAATTTTTTTATTACTATAAATATTCATAAATAATAATTTCCCCAGTTATTGATTACTATTTTACGTATTATTATATTTTTGAAAGAATGTTTGTAAGTATTATTAATTGAAAAAAAAATTACGGAATTTTATGGAAAATGTTCTTGTAATCAGACTAGGGTCCATGTAAAAATCTGGACCAACCCATATTAAGATATAACATTTCCCAGATTCATCCAACGTCCAATATAAACAAAATGGAATGGATTTCTGCAGCATTGATGGAGAATATTAGAAAAGTTTGCATTCACAGTCAAAATTGCCATTCCCGATAGGAAAAAAAGTGAAAAGGATCATATAGAAGAAGTCTAAATAAGAACGATAATATGTCAAAATATCTGGACTACCGGACCAAAGACAAACTTCATAAAAACAAACCATTCAATCAAAAAGAAAAATGCAAAATTCATCATAAAATTCCTCTGTAATTATAACTTCTCTCCACTACACACTAGAAGATTAGGACATTCTTTGTGCAGCCTCCTTCGCTAAGACTCTCTCCTTAGCCTTGGTCTTGGCTTGAGATTTCGAGCCCATAATACCACCACCCCACCGCTTGCGGTGCTCATCAAACTTGTCATTAAAGTTGGCCTAAATTTAATTGAAGAGAAGTGAGAATTTTGATGCAAAAACAAGTGCAAAATCCGCACAAATGCTAAAGGCAAATCTTTAATTGTACAGATAATTTAACTATCAGATAAAAAAACCATGATAAATACCACAAGTGCATGATATAATAAATGATAGTGCTCTTATAGTCTAGTGTCACAAGACATATGCCATTCATTACCTTAACTGCCTCCAAAATCTTGCTAAATTCCAGTTTATCTTCATTCTTCACTGATGTAAGGCATAAAGCTGCAGCCGTTTTCTTGTGGACAATCTGTTTTTTATCATGAAAAGTTCAAAAGAACAAACGGTCAGTTTTCCAACTGAAACTAACTAAAGAGGATCGTTTAATGCAACAAATAAGTGCATAAAGCTCACCGCTCCAAGTCGTGACTTGCCCTTCACAATTGCATAAGGGACCTCCATTTTGCGGCACAGGGCAGGCAACCAAACAACAAGCTCGATTGGATCAACATCATGTGCAATAACCACCAATTGGGCCTTGTTCTACAAACATAAGATAGAATTTGTTCAGGAAATAGTATATGATATGTGATGAATCAGCAGTACCATGTTCATGCAAGTTCTGGTCATTTGATACAAAAGAGCAATTTGAAAGTAAGTTACAAGAGTGCAAAGGCAAAAATCAATGACCATAGCCAGACACGTTTTTATCAAGTACATGTGAGATATGAGAAAGAGACAGAAAGAAAGGCTGAAAATAACCACTCTAAAATCTATTTCTCCAATATTTTCTTTAATCATTGGCTTACCAAGAGAATTCCCCAGCTAGGCTAACGAAATTGCCAAAAAATGCATCATCCCTCATTTACCTACTCAGGGAGGAGCAAGAGCACAATAGATATCGAAATGTATACCTGCTCAATGAGATAAGTAACATGGTTAAGCCCGTATTTGACAACAATGGGTTTCTTTGATTCCACAGTTTTGCCTTCAGCTTCAGCTTGTGCTCTTTGGAGAAGTCTTTCCTTCTTAGCAGCCTTGTCCTCGGGCCTATATTTGAGCAACAACTTGAAGAGTTGTGTAGCTGTAACATAATTTGACAACAAGAAAAGGGCAATAAACAAATGATATCAGACAGTATCATCTGCATGGTTTTCATGATAACCCCACGTAAACAACCCAATATGGACAATATTCATGCATATTTCAGCAACCTTGATGTCCATAAATAATTGACAATGTTCCCAAAATAACGCAAAAGTTTATTAGAGTTTCTACCACAGTAATAAAAATCCTACCTAAGTTTTTGTCGAGAGTCTTTGTGAACTGATTAACAGCAGGGGGAACCTTCAATCGTTGCTTCAGAATCCTCCTTTGCCTCTGAATACGAACAACATGAGGCCACTTGACAAATCTAGTCAAGTCCTTCTTTGGAGGCAGCGCACCACCAATTCCAAACTGTTTTGGTCTCTTCTCAAACAAAGGGTTGACAACCTTTTCCTACAATGACAAGAGGAATGCCATAAATTACTATTACTTGCAAGGTTAAAACAATGCAAACATATTAATTGAATGGAGGACGAAGTTTCATCGAGATAAACAATCACAGTAACTGAGCAAAACTTAACAGTTTTTATTTAGTCAAATTTAAACAAAAATAAAAAGTGGAGTATGTCTGTCTACATGCTTAGGAGAGAGAGAGAGAGAGAGAGAGAGAGAAAGAGAGCACTTACAGGTTTCTTCTTTGATGCTACAGTGGCCTTCACAACTCTTTTAGGACCCTGTAAAATGTACAAGACAAGAAAATGAAACAAAGCAGTAGGGCAAAAGACTAAGAATGAACACAATATGGGCAAATGACAAAGCAATCATGGACACTGATTCAAGCCAAGGTTTTTCGTCCTCAACCTTTTAAGCCTCAAAAATAAAGCATGTTTTAATCCTCTGCGGTTTTCAATCAAAAATCATTGAAACATGTGGAAAAAAAAAATGACAATCAAACACAGTAGTTTAAGAGTTTGATTTAGGAACCTATGTATATAATATGCCATGGCAAATCCAGTTCTAATAAATCCATGGCAGCGAAAATTAAACTTATACACATGAAGGCAGAAAGAGAAGAACAGTAAACTTCAAATAATCACAGAGGAAACGAGGAGAGCTGTACCATTTGGTCTGGTGTGTGTAGATCCAAATTTTCCTTCGGATGGAGGCGGATGATAAACGAGAAGACGGAAAGTGAAGTTTTGAGGGTTTTAATGTGCAGGCCAAACCCTAATTTTTTAACTTTTCTGTACAGTCCCTTATTTGTTTTATTATTCGCTTATCGCCTTTATCTTGTTTTATTTTACTTTGTTGACCCAACAACTTCTGCTTTTAGTAATTAAAAAAAAACAATTGATTAATTGATTTTAAGAAGAACATAATTTCGTTAAAATACAATGAAGTTCATATGGATTCAATTAGTGAGATTGTCATTCATTTACATACAAATTTTTGTAAATTTATTTTTTATTTTATTATTTTAGTTGATAATCGTGACTTTCTTTTTTTTTTAGTGAAATTAATTTAAAATTACCCATTACTAAATTAAACCAATTAGATTGGTCATTTTTGCATTGAAGTTCTCTTTCCTATCAGAATTTTCATAATTTCGACAAATTTCATTTAAAGAGTAGGAATTACTTTTTATTACATTGTATACAATATTATTTAATTTTAATTTTTAATTCATTGAGAGGCTCAAACAATAATTCTACCAGCTACACAACAGGATAACCCTCCTCTTAACTCACTAAACTTGAACTCGAAACTCTCATTTCTCACGTAAATGAGAAGACAGATCACATCATAAATCATGAATGAAATTCATTTATCACTCCATTTTTTGCATAATATCACTATATTTTGTTTAGTGATTCGCAATTTTGGAGAAATCACCAACTTTAGCCTCCACAATCTTCAAACAATTTCATAGAGAATAAGCATATGGTAAATTATAAAATTCCAAAATACTGAGTACAGAGCAATCTTTTTGGCAAAGCAATCCACAGATAGCATTTGCAAGCAATAATTCAATTTTATAAATTTTGGAACAACATTTATGATGTTTGAATCAACAATCTTGCAATGTCATTATCAAAGACAATGAGCTATGGCTTTTATAATGTAATAATAAATTACATGCAACTATCAATGACAGTTAGATCCTGTCTGGAATCAAGAAAAATTTGTTGTTTGCCATCCGCTTATTTTTCTTCTTTGGTCCAAGTATGCATCAATTTGCTACAAAAGGATAATCTAGAATCAACTTATGATTTAAACACTACTCTTCTTCAATGATCATGTGGCAGCAAATGTTCGTTGGGAGTTCGCAAATGTTGCAACTTGTGATCACTCGATCATTAACAATCGCCTGCAAAATCGACAATACAATAAATTATACATCCGTTTGTTTAACATATATACATATATTTTTTCATTTCCCCATATGATGTAAACATTTTAGCTCGATTCTTGACTTGCAACTATGTACAGGTGAAAACTAGCAGTGTCTGTGCGTGCAGAAGTATGTAACTTTAGGTAAGGCACCGAGCATGAATCCTTGATTATATTAACAAAGATTTGAAGGAAAAAACAAGTAGTAACCAACTTTACCATTAATGTTTGATAGGCAGCCATTCAGGCATACGAAGATAACAAGGGTTCTCTGGAGCCTTCACCATATTTGCAACGATAATAAGAGTACAAAACCAACTGCAATATCCCCAAACATGTTCCAATTGCATTTGGTACCTATATATATAAGCAAGGGAAAGAAAAGCAAAATCAAAGTTCTATTAGTGGTGAACTAATCATTTTACTGCAATTTTAGTATAAGCTGACAGATTAAAAGTATTTAATAAAACTCGACCTTAATTTTCATGATGAACACGATACTTACATAAATGAAAGGATCAAACTTCAACAGTCCATAAGCAAAGAAAGAGAGACTCATCAAGAAAGTTGCAAGGGAGAGATAGAATGGCATGTATTCAACACTCTTTGTTTTGATCACCAAATTCTGGTATAGAAATGACATTCAATCATAAGCAATGATGAAATAAGAAATGTAAATTAGAAATATTTGTGAATGTTTTAGATGAACTTACAATGACAAAAAGTGGAGAGGCAAACATGGAAATGAGCGAAAAAACACTTAAGTATCCAACAAACATCTGCCGAGCATGAGATTGAAAAAAATACATGCTCACAAAAACTATAATAATAAATACTGCACAGACTACAACCAGTTGTCCTGTCGTCTTTAGCTGCAGAAAGTATTCAAAGAACAAAATAAGTGTTTGTCCATAAATAAGAGAAAAAGTGCAGTAAGAATCTGCAGAAACTTTGAATAGGTGAAAAAATTTAGAGGGAAACTATTACCTTTCTGCCTTTATCAGCGTAAAAGATGAAGATACAAATGTAGATCAATTGAAAAACTGCCCCAATTGAATTAACTGTTGCAACCAATATGATGCCGGGTGACACAACAGGCATCCCATACCAGAGGCAAATCAAGCAGTTCAAAAGGGAATATATATAAGGTAATCCGGAAAATTGTTCTGTTGATTGACTTCTAATAATTCTCCTAAATGTTGGTCTGAAAAAAACACAAATAAACAAAAGGCAAAATTTAGCTTTTTACAATAAGCAATTCTTATATATATATATATATATATATATTAATCTCAGATAAGAGATGATTATAACAACTTACATGGGCGATACAAATAACACAAAAGCCAAGATGTTCCCTGTAATTAAATAGCAGATAATTCATATTAGAATAAATATCCTTATAATGGCTGTTAGTCAATTTGGAAGTGTGGTTTTAGCATTTCAATTACCACATGAAGGTTGAACATTTTCTTGTTTAAGCAATTGAATTATGAAAATAACCAGCAAATAATTAATAATTTCTCACAGGCAACACTGCAGAACAATCCTTGAACGTGATAGAAAGAACTATCAACACCAACTGGAAGATGGAAATGATGAAAAGCCTCGGCAAATTGAAAAATAAAACTCAATTGAAGAATTTGTGTTTTGTTCTCATATATTTATGTCATAAATTAACAAAATTAAAATGGAAGAAGCAGCATTATGAGACGAGTTAATTAGTTAGTTACCTGCAATTCCAGCTGCATCACTCCAATCTGAGAAAGCTGAAGATAACCCAGATGATATCATCTCATCTGTCAAACTATTGAACCCTCAAAGAACAAAACCCAACTCTCTCTCTCTCTCTCTCTATGTATTTGGGTCTCTGTACATCATAAAAAAGAATAAAAGGATATACCCAAGAGGCCAAGAAGAGTCTTATTTATATTTTTTAAGAAAACAAAAGAAGCGCACAAATATATCAAAAACAGTATTGCAGTATTGTCAAATAAAGATTATCAAGAAATAAGCTACCTTTTTGCTGCCTTACCAACATGCTTTTTGGTTGAAGATTATATACCAAGATTAGAAAGCAAGAAGATGATTAAGAGCCTCATATTTTATCAAAGAAGTAAATATCATCAGGTGGTCCAAAGCTGCACGGACACTCTGGTCCAGAAAAAATTCAAGTGGGTCCCAGTACTACTGTTTGGAAAAGACCCATTTTGCATGTGCTGTAGTTGAGGTTTTCTTGTCTCTTTGTTCATAATTTCGTGGACCTCTTGATCTTGTGGTGATGGAACTTGAAAGCATCAATGCAAGCGAATCATCCTTCTAGTTCTAGGACATGGTCGTTAGCGAATAGTGGGTGTTGTCGATTGATTTTTTTCCTACTTTCTTTTCTAACAAATGGATTTCGTATGGAAAAATTTACCCAAGTCAACGAATCTTGGGATTAATTGTTCTCATCTTTTAAGACAATTTTAAATGTTTTCCAAGCGTGTTTTCTTTTCTTTTGATTATTATTTTTATTATTGTTTTTCTTTTCCTTTTTAATAATATAGTGATAGAAAAGAGAAAGACGATAAGCAAGAACATGCATTGCTGACTCATCATTCGTGAATAATGGCAAGAAATAAGATCAATCAATCTCGTCTATCCTATCTGGACACTCTCAATTCATTAAATTTAAAACTATAAAATCTTGCAAGAACAGGGAAAGATCGTTTTCTTCCATTTTTTTTAAATTTTTTGATAAAATTGCTATTTTAATCTCTGTAATTCGATAAAATAAAGTCTAATCATGGTGTTTTCGACAAATACATTTCTCAGTCCTTGTGCCATGCAATCATTGAACAAATTAGTCGTTCTGTCAAAAATTTACATGTTTTACAGTTAAATGCTTATGAAGAAGACTAAAATATCCTTTATCCTATTTATTGTGTTTTTAATAGTAAAAAGGTAAAAATTATTTTTTAATGATACGATAGAAATAAAATAAAGAGTTTTTTTAATATTTTTTATTTTTTATTCAAAAGTAACCGCAAAGAGTATAAATTACTGACCGGATGACTTTTCGTCCAATAGAGCAAACCTTTGAGACCTTTCATATTTAAAAAGACATGAACTAAATAGTTAATTTCACCGAATCACGATACTATATGGTCATTTACCCCTTTTTTTTATAGTATATATAGAAACAGTAGAGTTCGTTATTCAATGCGGCACGTGTATGAATTTTTTTCCCAATACGGACCTTTCACTAAGGGCAGCAATTCGCTGATTTGGCCAATAAATTAGCTTTGATTTAGATTGATTAGTTATAAATATCAATTTATTTTTTAATTATGATGCAGTTAGTCCCAAAAAAATTTTAATTAATTTAAATTAATTAAATTAGTACTTAATATATAGATTTTTTTATCTCGAATTTTCTTTTTTATCAAAATGTTGCATTTTTTGCCTATATTAAAATACAACCAATAGTGCATATTATATTTATGCATATCCATTATTACACGTCCAAATTCATATGCAAAATCTTTTTTTTTATTTATTTGAACTAAATTTTGCTTATTACTATTATATTTTGATTTTTATATTTATATAAGATGAACATTATTAATTTTTAAATAATAAAAATTTAATCATATAAATTTTTATATAATTTAATTTAATTTTTTTAATAAAATTTAATGATGTTCAATTTTCATAAAATAAAACGGATTTTGTATACTTCTATATAAATAGAATATATTTATGTGCTTGAGATATAAAGATAATTTAATTTTAAGAACAAACCAACTGATATTTAATATTACATTTGTTATTGTGAAATTTTTAAATATAGTTTTATTCATTATTTAATTTATTATAATAATTTTTAAAAAATTATATTGGTGTCCATCTAAATAAATAAAAGAAAAAATAAAACTTTTAATATACTATAGTTAAAATATTTTAATTAAAATTTAGTGAGTCATTACATTTTATTTTGAAAAAATCATTTATAAAAATGGTTTTTATGTAAACTCAAGAAGTAAAAAGATAGGAAAGGAAAAAAAAAAGAATAAACTAAATGAAAAAAAAAAAAAGAGAAGGGTAGATTACAGAAAAAAAGAATGGTAAAATTGGTAATGCACTGTTTCTGTGAACAGTGATTTTGGTTAAGTTTTAATATATATAATTTAAAAATATTATTGTTTGATTTCTTTGGAAATTACTGTTGTCATTGTTTCCGTAATTGCGTTATTTTAATAAAGTTATTTGTTGAAAGTAATATTATATGCCAGTATACTTTAAGTACTAATATTATAATTTTTTAACAAAATTATTTAGCATTTTTAAATAAAAAAAAATATATTTTTTATTTTATGCGCATAATATTTTTAATTGTATATGAAAAATTAGTAATTACTACTTAAAAAAGGTTCCCGCCAATATAAGTATTTAGGCGCATCTCAATTCCACTCTTCCCTCCTTCGAATCAAACGAACAACATAAGCTTAGGGCACTGATCTGGTCTCTGCTGCCTGCTGGAGTTCATCAGACGACAAAGAATGGGAATACATGGGCTTTTGCCTCTTTTGAAGTCGATAATGGTACCTATTCACATCAAGGACTTAGAGGGCTGTTGTGTTGCTGTTGATACCTACTCTTGGCTCCATAAAGGGGCTTTGTCTTGCAGTATCCAGCTCTGCAAAGGGTTACCCACCTCCAGGTCCCTCTCTCCAGGACACTATACTAGAAATTCTATTTGTGCTTGTAGATATATGTAAGATTTAGTAGAAAATTTTCAATGTTTAATCAGTTTTAGTCAATGGGTATTATTTTTCTATGAAGATTTTGATTCGTTTTTATCGTCATCTGCGCTCATTTGCCTAATCATGCTGAAAATATTAAAATTTCATCAAATCATGGTAATGGGTATTCTTAATTTCATAGATTGGTGATGCTGATGCGGATAGATAGTAAGCTTTCTATATAGTATAGCATTGTATGAGAGAAGATGTTAATGATTTATTTTGTAGTGGCTTCAGTTCATTTCTATGACCTACATTGGGGTTGGCAAATGTTTAAGTTGTAAGCCTGTAACTATGTTACTGTTTTTTACTGCTGAAGTGGGTTAATGGGTATTTGCCACTCTTACATTGTGGCAATATGTTAAAACTTGGCACAGGCAAGGCATTGTGTTCGATAGAAAATTGACTAGTTCCATTGGAAATAAATGGTCAAAATTTCATGGCTCCTGAAATTTGGCGGGTTTTTTTTTTTTGTGCCTGGGGGAGTCAGTCTGAGTGCATCCGACATAGTAATTCAATCATTCTATGTTCCATAATGTTTCCTAAATAAAAGTGGACTACAAGAATAATGAATGTAAGATCTAGTTGTCTTCAGCCAAGAAAAAAAAAATTATATTGTGGATTTGTGGTTAACAGTGATACTGAATTAGAATAGAATGCTGAGGAAAGTGTGCTTTTCATATCTATTAAAATGTGAATGTACATTCTCATGTGCCATTTGCACTCTTGTCTGATCTTTTAGGCACATTGATTATTGTATGCATAGAGTAAATCTGTTGCGGCATTATGGCGTTAAACCCATTCTTGTATTTGATGGTGGTCTTTTGCCAATGAAACTCGAACAAGAGAACAAGCGTGCCAGGTATGCTAGATATCTTTCAATGCATCAATTTTGCTTTTGAATTAGTAATGCACCAGTTTACATGCTAAATTAAACATGCGTCAACACAATGGCAAAACAAATTTTACTGGGATGTCATTCCAACAACTTTTAGTTCACTGCCAAAATATTATTTTTTTATCATTTTACTCTTGTTTGAGTGGTAGGAGTTGGTCAATTAGTTCTGCAGTTTTCAATCAAATGCTAAATATCTCCCAAATATTCTTGTCAACAATTGCCACCTTTTAATCTAGGTTGGTTATTTTGTACTTATATCTGAAGGTAACATTGCTTTTAATATGTGTTTGCGGTACATTGTTGTATGGATGGGATATACTTCTAGCTTTCATTATCATCTTTACCTTGTGATGAGCTGTAGGCCAAAAGCTTCTGCGTCCTGCTTTTTATTTTTTTTATTGCCTTGTATCTTAATAAACTTACCTCGCTGAAAATGTCTGACTCGCCTACCTCAAGTGAAAGAAGTGTTGAAGCCATACTGTTTGGCAGTCTCAACATGATATATTACTGATCAGATAGTTATATTGAATGCGTGGGGTCCAGAATGCAAGGTCATGAAACTTCTGCTAATTAAGAATACCCTATAAAATGCAGAACAAGGAAGGAGAATCTTGCACGTGCTAGTGAACATGAGTCAAATGGAAATTCTGCTGCTGCTTATGAGTGCTACCAGAAGGCTGTTGATATTACACCTTTAATTGCTCATGAGCTAATCCAGGTAGGAGTCAGTATCATGCTAGATTGATTCTTGATATTATCTGCATGAAAATTTGCAGCTCTTGGTAATAGACAATATTACCTTCTGTATTGCTGTGGTTGCATGGGGAAGATCTTAAAGCAGGAGAATGTTTCTTATATTGTGGCTCCCTATGAGGCTGATGCCCAGATGACCTTCTTGGCAGTAAGCAAACAAGTTGATGCAATTATCACTGAGGACTCTGATCTTATTCCATTTGGTTGTCCCAGAGTGAGTTGTCTAGCAGTTTATCATCATTTATTTCTCATCACCACTGCGGTTAAAAGTTCGCATTTTTTCCCCCTCTCATCCTTCTTTTCCCTAATCCAGATCATCTTCAAAATGGATAAGTATGGGCAAGGTGTTGAGTTCCAGTATTCCAGACTTTGGCAGAACAAGGAGCTAAGTTTTGCAGGATTCACCAAACAAATGCTTCTTCAGATGTGCATTTTGAGTGGTTGTGACTACTTGCAGTCATTGCCAGGAATGGGACTTAAAAGGGCTCATGCACTAATTACTAAGTTTAAAAGTTATGACAAGGTAAGTGTCACTGTGAATGCACTTGAAAAAAACATATGGGCTTGATTCGAAGTGGAAATTTATGAAAATTTTTTATCTTGTTTTGTAAGATTTGTAAAATAGTTTGTGGAATATTGCTAACACTGATCTGTTACTCTTAGGTACTCAAGCACCTGAGATATAGTACAGTGTCTGTTACTCCTCTTTATGAAGAGTCTTTCCAGAAAGCAATATTGACCTTCCAGCATCAAAGGGTTTATGATCCTGCAGCTGAAAATATTGTGCATTTGTCTGATATATCTGACAATCTTAGCAATGATTTGGATTTTTTGGGCCCATATCCTTTAGTGTTTGTCTCATTGGCTGTATTATCTGCTGAAATTTACTCCGTTTTGTTGAAGTGCTTTGTATTGTCCTTGACCTGAAACACATTGATCCCACGACATATAGCTAAAGGAATTGCAGAAGGTGACTTGGATCCATTTAACCAAATGCCATTCAAGGTACCTTCTTGGCTTCTCTATGTTCTTTATCTTTTTGTTTAAATTTGGAAGTGATACTTATTCAGGTCAATGATCAAGCTGTTAACCCAATGTCACATGTTTATAGATCCTGTACATCTATGAAGGTGATGCATAATTATTAAGCAAATGAACATCCTAAATTATGCAACACTTTCCTTAAAAGTCTTTCCTACACTAATGGTGTTTCTTCATGAATTTAATAATTTGCTATACTGACAGGGAGAAAGTCCTAGTTCTGAAGTGGTGATTAACAGAATGTCCAAATCAAAAAATTTAAAACATGAAAGTGGAAGGAAGAAGCTGGATTTGCCTGTGCAGAACAATCTTCTGACCAAGTACTTCTGTATCCATTCAAATTCATTACTTAGGAATCTGGTTTCCAATATATTCATGGGAGAATCAGTTGCCACACAGGAACGCTCCTTGAATATTTGAAATGAATTTATAGAACTCGTATTTTTCCCAATAATTTGTGTTATTGCCTTCCTTATAGCTTCTATTTTGGTTTTGTGCTTCTTTCTTTCCATTTTTCCTTAATGCCCACAAGGCTTTGCATCTCTTGAAGCAAAAAGAGAATTCAGGGCTCCTCGAACATCACCTGTAATTCCAAGTCCATCAGATAAATCCTCTGTCAGTCCCAAGGAATATTGTAGTGCAAAGGATGCATCTATCAGTATGCACTGCTCTTCAGCATCCCCAAGTGACTCTGAAAATTTGGGAAGCACTCCACTCGATGACTCTGTAAGTAATTATGCTGGGAGTTGTGATGACTGTCAGTGTGTATCACTTGGTTGAAGTTTTCTTGTCATTTTAATTGGGAAACTTCCTCTTTTAGGTGGAAAGTGGTTCTTCCAGTGGAGTTCTTGGATCTTTAGGGTCTCCAACTCCCGGTGAGTATATAGTTCCTTTAAATCAGTTTGAAAATTCAATTGCTAGTTATGTCAGCATATATTACTTACCGCATTATACATTCACAACTCAAGGCATGGCTGATGAGAATGGAGGTCCAGAACTTACTATGCTCCAACAAGTCAAGCATTACTATGCTCATGATAAACCTTTTCAAGCATTACTAAAGGAGTGTGATTGCAAGAATGCTCCAATGCCAGGTGTAGTTCAAGAAGAAAAAACAGAGAACAAAGAGGATATTGTAAGGAGTTCTTATTTTAAGCACTCAATGGGCAAGTATGATGAAGACAATAAACAGGAAAAAGTCTCCGGCAATGATGATATTGCTGGTGATCCTTGCAATAATAATCTTCTGGGAAGTTCTTACAAGACGAGAACAGCAGATGGAAAGGTCATTGTAAGGAGCTCTTACTTTCCGTGCAAGTCAGTAAACAAGAATAGTAATGAGAATGAACAAGAAAGGCTTGTAATAAATGGTGATGCAGCAATTGGTAGCAGAGTGAGTGAGGATATCATTCTTGAAAGTTCTTCTGAGGAAAATGGCAGTGCCATGAAAAGGAAGACCTCCCCTAATGACTTTACCCAAAATGTAAGTGCTCTGCTTCTCTCCTTTGTTTTTTTTCCCCTTCTAATTTGGCACACATCTTTCCAATATTTGAGCCTTCTACTTCTTTTAAATGCTTCAGGGGAATATGATGCCCAAGCAAAAGCGTGCAGATGTATTTCATTCCGAGAATGGTATGTCATATTTACAACTGCCATAGCTGAACTTCATCTTGGGCCTTTTTAGTTTCTTGTCCTCGTGGTTCTTTTTTCATTAAACTGAAAGTTCATTGTTTTTCAACTTATAAACCATTCCTGTGCCTCTAATTCCTGATTTTTTGTAATATCCCATTGTTATCATTTTTTTTTATAATATCCACTATCTCCACATAAAAGAACTAACTGATCGATTTATGTATAAAGAATTTCATTTCATTTATATTATGCACTCGAATTTTCCTCATGTAATGACATATAGGCTGTGCTTCTCTTGGTGGCTTGTTCATTTTAGAAGCCGTAAAGGATGAACCTCTATGAACTTTGTCCACCACTGTTACTTTACCCAAAAGAGTTTGTAATGTCTACCAATGAAAAGAAAAGAAAAGAAAAGAAAGCATTTAATCTGAATTTCTTTTGCTTTAGGTTGCTGTGCTCCTACTCTTGATGAAACATCTGTAGAGACAAAGATCGAAGAAGGAAAGTTTGGATCTAATATTTCACATTTAACTCGTTACTCTGACATAGCAGAGAAATCAATGGAGAGATTTGTTTCAGTCATATCATCATTTAGATTCTCCTCCACTGGCTCTCGTGCTAGTGGTCTTCGTGCACCTCTAAAAGATATTCAAAACACTCGTACTAGCAGGAGTTCGAGTACCAGTAGGTAATATATTCAGCCCTGATCCCAAATTACATGTCCAAATATATTTATATATAGAGAGTTGTAGTACAATAACTGTATCTACATTGAATTTTAGGTCAAATGCTGTTGTTGATTTCAGCCATTTTGCTTATGCGCCAGCACGCAAGAAAACTGGTATGCCATTACGCAGATAGTGAATCCGAAAGACAACGGAAATATATATTGGTGAAGGGTGACAAGACATTTCGATTGCAGGAGCTATAGATTCTATCGCTTTCTGTAGAATGTAAGTAAAAAACTGTTCAATTTTGTATTTCATTTTCATGCTATATGTGCATTACCGTTATCTTTCTAATACTGATATTTAATTTTATATAGGATCAAGTTGACTCAGACACTTGGGATTTCTTGAGGCATTTATTTACCATCTGCCTGTAAAATTGTGCTTCTCATCCTTTTTTCTTTTCTTTTCTTTTCTTTTTTGAATACCTTGCATTCAGAATCTTTGTACTTTGATTCTCATTAACGTAAGCTCTTTTGTCTGTAATATGTCCAAACGAATCTCATCATCCATTCAAGCAAAGCAAGTTTTGATGATAAGACTGTTTATGCCTAAACTAGCTGTTATGTCGTTCAAGGAAACTGACTTTGTTCTTCGCTCAAAAACGACGGGAAAATAATGTGTTTTCTTATAAAGTATTTTTTTTAATAAATTATTTTTGGAAAATAAATGGAGTCTTAATCAGTAAATTCTTATTTCTTTCGAGAATTTCTAATATATCAAATGAAAAATATTTCGATCGCTAATAATTAATGAAATTATCAATTAAATATTAAATATGAACAATCAAGATAAGATCAGTCTTTTGATTTTCCGTTCAAAAGAGAAAGCAAAAAGAGGAAAGGGTAAGGTGAGTAATATTCAATCAAATGATTAAAGGATGAAATTGGAATTTTAGTTAAAAATAAATATAGTAGAAACATGAATGTCAAAATCAAGGTCCTAACCCTAGTTATGTGTGGGATAACGTTGTAGTCGTGGCTCAATTCTTACCGACACGTATCTTTTTCTTTTTGTTGACTTTATCATTCGGCAAGTTCTTCACAAGCTACCGTAAGGGCTATTTTCATAGTCTGAGCTTTTTAATGATATGCCAGTATTTCATTTTTATCCTTAATTAAGTTTCTTTCTTTATTATTCAAAAGAAAAAAAAAATTATATCTCCTCTTTCTTGAACTGAACTACATCTATTAATTAGTATAACGGAATACGTCAAGAAAATATTTACAAAAGCTCTGTTATTCAATTTTCAATGAAATAAAACAATTATTCTCAGAGTGTTATATTTGTTTTTTGTGTAAGGGGGCGATACCTATAAATGGATATGCGTGGGGTCTTAATTTTTGCCACGTAGACTTTCGTAGATTATTGACACTTGTAAATTTTATTTAGACTGTAAAAGAGGTATGTTACAAGGCAATGCCACGTTCATGGCTTTGCATTATATGGTAGGATGAACAATTGTTTTAAATAAACCGTTTTATAATTTTTTCAATTATTTTTAACTGGATTTTCATTCATTAATTAATTTATTTTTCTACTGTGCAAGCTATGGGCCTATAGGCTCACGGCATGAAAGGTCTGTCAGCCCTTTTAAAGCAAAACGACAATCCAAAAATATTAATAATTAATTAAATTGAATTACCATTCAAATATTTGTATAATTCAATTATTTATTAAAGTTTTTAAAAATTTCTGGATACGCTGTAGTCCACGTCAGAGGCTAATGAGCTGACAATGTCCGGTCTTCCTTAACAACTCAATTATCGTACAACACGTGTCACTCACTCACAGCAGTTTTATGCGGCCTGTGCACGTGGCCTCGTTGTCAAGGGATTTTGTTTCTATCGGATCCATTGAGGTGATTATTATTGATGTTATTATAAGTTGGGTATAAAATTTACATTTTTATATATCTTAGTGATTTAAATTTTTATTTTTAAAATCTTAATCCAAAACAGCAAGCACACGTGGGATAGACCGAGACATACCCTTTTTTTATTCCTATTTTTCAAATTAATGTGTAAACTATAGAGCTTGCAATCCACGTGGCATATGTACTATACATATTGGACAAAATCTTTAAAGGTAATATTTGAAAGTTATTTATATATTATTAATATAATTAACAGTTAATAGAATAATTTACTGCTACTGCAATAGTTAAAAATTACCAAAATAAATGTGAAATGTCAGTTATTTTAATAATTTAAATAAATATTTTTCCTTGGCACCAAGTTAATTCACAAAAAAAAAATATCACACGTAAAACCCTAGTTGGATTGGATCCCTAAATTGCGGTGTCACCGAACAGTTAGAGACCCAAGAAAAATCCCTAACCAATCAATCTGTTGTGTTGACTCCTAATTATTCACATCTATACTTCACCTTTGCCTTTGGCATTTAAATATTAATTAATTAAAATTCTAAGTTTGGCTTCTGTTAACCAAATTCAACTGTATTAATCCTATGATTAAACCGCATGCTTATAAGAATAATGCTCGTTTCCTTATAACAACAACCTAAAAAGTCAGAATAGAACAGTACGATCTCGAGAGAGAACATGCAATACGAAAAAGATTAAAGAAAAGTAAAAGTATTTGAACTTACGTTGGTTGGAAGGTTTAGAAAGCAAAATTACTATTAAATTCAAACTGAGACTCATTAAATATATACTTAAATTTTTATTTTAAGAATAAATGAATATGTTCTTTTTTTTTTTCATTGTCAAAAATGGACTCGATTGATAAAATTAATAATTCATTAATTAATGGTAATATATTTATCAAGATTTGGAATCTAAATTCTAAGATTTTTATTATTGAAAATGTTTTAATTCAATATATACGAATATGAAAATAAATATGCAAGCCAAAAAAAAAAGAAATATATTTAAATGGATTTAGAATTTAAATCTAAGATTATCCAAATGTACAATATATGTTTCATCTTTATTTACTGATATATAACTAATCCAAGAAACCATTATTTCTGACCTATAGTTCAAACCATCTTCCTCTGTCTCTGAAAATCAAGAAACCAGCTGTTCATGTCCAAAGAGAAGACTCTTTTATGTCATACGCTTCAGATACGAATCCACATCTACAAAGCTGTAATGTAAGCTCCTGCATTAATTCATAAATCACAAACAACTAATTTTCAAAGAATGAATTTAAGAACTCATTCATTAAAACCCAATGAACAATTCTCCATTTCCATTTGTCTTGGTTACAATGAATGCTACAACTAATAAACAATGTCGCCAAACTAAAAAAGAAAAAAAAAAATTGAAATCTAGACAAAGGAAAATCAATTTCTTTCCCTTTCCCCCCCAATTCTCTTTTTGATTTTTAATTTGATTTACAGTACCTCATTAATACTATCATGTCTCTAAAAACCCAGTCAATCTAAGAACTGAATTCCTAACTCGACTCAAATCCCTTCCCTTCAATGTCCTTCCATTTCCAGTACAAACAGAGAAAGCCATTTTCCCTTCAATTCTCCTCCCAAGTATAACATGCGGCGGAATCAATTCATCCCCATCGTATTCCTCTTCAAAATCATCAGCATCAGAAAACTGAAATACATTGCTCGGAATATTCACCGGAACGGAGCTGGATTTCTGCTGCTTCTTTTTCTTTCCTCTCCTATGACTATTATTACAAATCACGCGCGAGTTCTCCTGATCTAAATCTTGGCAACGGAAGAAATAGGTGTCGTCGTGGTCGCGGTCGGAGAAAATGACGTCGGATTCTTGGAATTCCTCGGCGGCCATAGAAATGAGAAAATGGGAGACAGAGGAATGGAACAGTAGTAATAATAAGGAAAGAGAAGAGAAATGGAGGAGGAGAATTTATAGAGGAAAGAGAAGAATCTAAAAATCGTAGTGAGTACACTTTCGATTGTTTGTGTTGATAGATGGCGTCACTCTATAGGAGTTGAGTGCGGTCCCAGCTTTCTCTCTCTACAAGTTATTGTGTTTCTCTCTCTAGAAGGGCATCATTTTGTTTATTGTTTATATGGTTTTTGTGACGTGTGAGTGTAAGTAATAATTATCCGTCCGCTTTCCTCCAAAAACCAACCGTGTTTCTTTTGGACGGGGCATGTGGCTTTTACTCTAAATTAATTGGGTACTTGCAAGTGGTTTATCATTTTACTCTTTTTAGGCAAAAATATTACAATTTATTGTTTTTTTTAATGTTATAGTTTAATTCTTAAATTATCTATTATGTTTTTATTAAATTTTATTTTATTTTCAATAATCTTCATTAATAAAAGCATAATAGATAATTTAATAATTAACTATAATGCAAATAAGGGATGAATAAAAAAAATTGACCATCTTTTTGAGACAGACAATTGTTTGTGTAATTGGATAATTGAAGTTAAAAAAAATGATGGTATTGATTGTCTAAAACCATTGTGTTTATCCTATCTATGTGTATTGAAATTTGGCAGTAGAAAATGAATATAGCCTAAAAGATAAACTAGGTACGTTCCCCCTCGTCAATCCGTAATCAATACTGTCCAACTTTAAATTTAATTAAATTGGTTGCTAATTAAGATCCATGTCAACACTATGTTTTACATCGTGGCATTATCCAATGGAACTAATTTTAGTTCAAGTAATTAACGAAAGAAAAGGTAAAGGGAAGACCTTTTGAACTTGGGCCAAGCCGAGGAGTCGGTGATTGAGCTGAGCCGTTTTGGTTGCAGTAGTAACGAAGCCATTGAAAGCTGTAATATTCTCCAATGATTGGGGCGTTGAGGTTAAAATGCGTAGGTGTAAAGCCACAAAATGATCGACCACCAGCTACGGCGGCTCATGCTGCGGGTCAGAGCGTGATGGAAAGGACCCACTTATATATAAAAAATAAAAATTACTCCCGCGGGAGGTGGAGAGGAGGCCCACCTAATCCGATCCAAAACATAGAATGATTTCGAATACGACAAACACTTGTTGGAATACGTCAGATGTTGCCACGTAGGCCTCAGGAAGTCTGAATTATTCTGGGTTTAGGTGCCACGCAGCAACTGTAGTTTTCGTGCAAGTAATTGCAGTACAGTGGCATTTTTATTTTTTATTTTCCTTCATTTGGGGGTTTGTTAATTATTTGGTGGTGAAGGTGAGGGTGAAGATACGTCTCTAATCTTGACATTTGAGAAGCCAACAAAATTTCAATATCATTGTAAGATAAAACATGAATAAGGATGACTTTTTATTATTCAAAATGGACTGAAATTTAATTTTAAAAAAATTTCAACCTTGGAAACGTGTAAGAAATATCAATAAAATACAAATAAACATGAATCCCCAATGCTAAAAAAAACTATTGAAATCGTTTTATTTATTTATTGAATTACATTCTTTCGTTTTTCAATGGTTTTTCTCTTTCTCTTAAAATTTTACGTGGATAAAATTTTTGAGATAAGGAAGACTGTGATGTGGACGGCGTTAAGTTTTCAAGAAAGACGTAAGGTTGGAAAGGGTTTGGTAAGTTGTGGATAATTTTCTAAAGAAGGGACCTATCAAGCCCGTCAAAAAGACGAAACCAGAGAAAAAGATTGGTTTTAACCAAAAATGATATGAATGTTTTTGGTTCAAATGGGTACTTGACGTACCTGTTCTCTTTTTCAAGATAATGACTTCACTCAAACATTCATACACTTACTTTTTCCCAATTTTTTTCTTTATTGAAATTTTAATTTTTCGTGATAAATTGATAATGATTTCAATCTAATCTAATTTTTATTATTGCTTGCTCAATTTTCTTTTAAAATAATTTCAATTTTCTGACTTTATTGGGATGATTTTACCTTTGTTATTTAACTTTTTCTCTCTCTCTCTCTCTTTTTTTTTTTTCTAATATTTATTTTGCTTTTATGTACCAGCAGCATTGTTCCAATTTATTCTATCCCGTTTGGTCTTCAAGAAAATTTATGTATGAAAAATATATATTCGGATGATCTTATACATCGGGTGTATATAAACTCATTAATTTTTATTCAACCAAACTCCCTCAATATATGAACAAAAACAATAAAATCATCATAATTCAATGAGACGATCTTCCTAATAATCATTCTCTATGCTCCTATACTGACACTAGAACAAAATAAAAATAAACAAATCTATCCTAAGGACACTGCAATGGGGCTTCTAACATAATGGTAATTATCTGTCCAAGTATACCAGCCAAAGGCATAATCATCTTTGTAAATCTTCTTCGCCATGCCAAAATTTCTTGCTTTAACTGTTATGATGAAGTTTTTCTTCTGGCCAATGCGATCGAAGTACAAAACACTTGGTGAGGCTTCAATGGAGAATCCCGAAGGTGGTTTGGCAGTGAAGAAATAGATGCTATTCTCGTCACCAACATTCGTTACACTTCTCTTAACAATTACAGCAGTTTCTTTAAGTTTGGAAATTGCTATTGATGGATAATTGAGATTATAGGTTGGTTCTGGTTTTTTTGGACACCCAAATCTTTTTTTGTACGTTCCATCATGATCATACCCGCAAAGGTATTGAACATAGTCTTTAAATGATGCATCGTATACTAGACCAGGGTCCGCTGCTTTTGCAGGCCGGAACTGACCCGACCCCAGTTGAAATGGATCGGCAATTTTTCCAAATGAATCAGTTATTGGATTACCCTCGTTGTTCTTCGTCCAGGCTATGCATTTAACAGAAAAAAGAAAGTGTTACTCAAGTACAAAACTGTCCATTCGGGTAAAGATATGCACAGGATTTTTAATACCTGTGGTCATTATGGCAGATCTTGTAGCAGCAGAGCTCCAAGTAGGGTGTATGGCTTTGAGAAGTGCAGCTGTAGCAGCAACATGAGGAGTAGCCATGGAAGTTCCTGATTCAATATTATACTCAACAATTCGATGATCACTTGACAATTTTGTAGGAGATGATCCTCCACTCCATGCTGCTAATATATTTACTCCTGGTGCGGTGATGTCAGGCTAAAAATCAAGAAAGAAAAGCAGGTTTTTATTACTCGTATTACGGATTTTGAAAGTATTGAAAGAGAATGAATGTACCTTGAGAATATTAGGATCAACTGTGTTTGGACCTTTGCTAGTGAATGAAGCCATAGAAGGTGCTGGAGTATGATGTAATAGTGTCCGAGCCTTTTCGATGATAGCGGTTGGATTCTTGGTAGACCTAATGTACCTAAGAACTTTAAGAGCATCATTATAGCCAAGTGCAGTTGCAGGAAGAACATGAGCATCTGCTGGAATATCATTGCCATAGGCTTCACTATTTCCTAAGATATAACCAACACCTCCCGCCCTTTTCACTTCCATGCCTTTCTCAATTCTTGTTCCATCACCTCTTATGCACAACACAATCTTCCCTTTCACCTTTTTCGAGGAGAGGGAATTGGGAAGACATTGGCTACATCAAAATATTAAATAAATTACATTTAGTTATTGGTAGTTCAAAAATATTAATAAACAAGCATTGTAGAGTACATATTTTTGCAGGGAGGCTGTTTCGAGTAACCTTCAGGTTTTACAAGTGAAGTAACTTACTATTCTCTTATGACCCGGAGAACCATACCTCAAAAGCTAGCCGTTGAGGTTAGAGAGCCCAAGTTCATACAAACCCCACATGAAATTTCATACTTCTAATATGGGATCCAAGACAAGTCCGGATCTTGTTTTGCAACTAGCATCTTAACATATTCCAAAAAGGCCACCCTCCAATGAAATATAAATAATTTTTTTTTAGAAAAAAAGAAAGGTTTACTTGGTTTGATTCCGGAGGACTCCATGACCTGCAACATCTCCAGCATATACTAATGGGTGTGCTTTGTCTAACTTGCCTGGAGTGACAGTTTGGCCCTGCACTTAAAAATAGAACATCATATAAATGAACCGAAAAAAAAAAAAAGGGCCAATTTTTTGGAAAAATTTACAATTTTCCAATTCAGGCCCAGTCCAGAAACAGGCCCAACTAAGATATTTAATTAATTGGAATTCTTACCATAATTTTAATGCCGTTTCCAAGCACGAGAGGACCAAGAAAAGCACGATCCAGAGTGCTAGCACCAACCGTAATAATCCAAGGAGCTGGATTTGACAAAGTACTAGGAGCAGGACCTGAATTACCAGCAGCACAAGCCATCACAATATTCTTTTTAATAGCCCTAAAAGCACCAATGGCGAGGCCATCTTGGTTGTAAGTTATGGGCTCAGTAGTGCCAATAGAAACGCTCAGTACATGGACTCCGTCGGCTATGGCGTCGTCTATCGCTGCTAGCATATCTTCTTCAAAACATGTGTTACCATTTGCTTTTTCTTGATTAGGAATTGCCCAACATGCTTTATATATGGCCAGGTGGGCTAATGGTGCTCCGCCGGAGGCTGTTCCACGAGCAAAGCCACCGTAAGCTGAAGCATTATGGACTACACGACCGGCAACCGTGGAGGCTGTGTGAGTGCCGTGGCCATCCACGTCACGAGGTGACCGGAAATCCTCCGTGGCATTTAGTCTACCATAGTAGGTTTCAAAACCCTTCACATAGTATCTAGCTCCAATTATTTTCCTGCACAAATGTTCATGATTAATAATTAACAACTTCTATAAAGGAGCCCAATCTCATTAAATTTGCGATTTATACTCTTAAATGGATTTTTCTGCCTTAAAAAAAGAAGTAATTGTTGCATAATTATGCGATTATTAAATAATTATTACGAGTTAATCAGTAATTATGAGAAATTCTTTTTAAGTAGCCATCATCAAAAGAACTCTGTCTGAATATATGTGATACAGTAATAGTCTAGTTATTATTATTAATTAGTAAAAGAGAAAAAGAGAAACAACAATAATTTGACTGTGAAGCCCTAGAAGAATGGTGGGGTTAACTATCAGATTCAGAACAGACAGAAGGATACTGAAGGTCAAAAGCTAAAAAAGTTAAGAGTAGGGAAAACGAGAAGGATAAGAAGAGAAGAGTTCACAAGATGGCAATGGAAAGAAGACAAAAAAAAAAAAAAAGGGCAGAGGACTTTCTTTCTTTGTTTGATTGAAATGGACAAACTATGTAAGATCAATCTTTCACTAAATCTAATATATAACCTAGGGCAAGAGTACAGGGCCATTTTCAGGCTGTCAATGGTGATGCCTTCTTGGATTCTAAAAAAAGAAAAAAAAAAAAACCCATCACATAGAGAGCAATTTTACTAAACAACAGTAATTATAGATAAGGTGCCTTTTCTACATAAATTAAGTGCTTATATACTTTATTTTCCTTTTGCATGGAACTAATTTTAATGGTAGGTATGAAAGATTCCATAACTTTAGGAAAAATAATTTAGGGTTTCTGTCAAATGATGTTATAAGTGCAAGTGGTGAATATCCTGTGCCACTTGAAAATGATATCATCTACTTTAGACTATGCTAAAGCGCCATCATTCAAACCCAAGACCATGTTTTACTGGATAAACTATCAGCTAAGGGTCCCCAAAGTTTTCATCAAATCACTAGAGTTTCATTTTATCAGGGCTCCTTAGATTAGCTTTTTCAATTTTCTTTTAGTACAATCGGAGGTGTAATCCCCTTGAACTATCGATTCCGACAGAGTGTTTTCAGGAATCGAAATTTAATGTTTGTATACATAAAAAAATAAATCATTGGCGAAATAACTTTTAAAACTGTTATAATTTTAACACTGTTTTTCTATGTGTAGACATGAAATCCATGTATTCATAAATTTTTCTGCAAATATAAAATTGTTAAGAGAATACTGACTTGTTACAATGGGATGAGTTAAAGCCAGGCCCAGTTTGGCAGATTCCTTTCCATGATTTTGGAATTGGTCCCATACCTTCATCACTAAAACTCTTCGATTCTGGCCACACACCTGATGATCAACCAGTATAAGAAATTCCAAAAATTATCACTCATCACATGCAATTATGTTTCTCTCTCTCTCTCAACCTATCAATCACATATCTTGTATTTATGTATCTTATCGATTGAATTATTTATTTTTATATCCTAATTATATATATAAATAGGGTCTAATACAATGCCAGAGTGTGACATAGTAACTGATACTGCTAAGGACATAAAAAATAATAACTAAAATACAAAAGAAGAAAATAGAGAGATCACATGAAGTGTATTTTTCTTTTACCACTGTCCAAGACTCCCACAATCACTCCTTTGCCATATCCAGCCTTTAATGGCAATTCCCTTTCTGTTTTGAAATGATGATTCCATTTGGGTTCTTCTCCTTCATCCAACCCTACAAATTCCCATGACCTTGTCGTTTGCAGTGAGTATTTTGTTGGGTTGCTTGCATATACTGATACTACTCCATCCATTTCTGCAATAACCGAATAAATATTTTATGGAGAAGAGAATATAGAAAACAAATATAAAAAGAAAAATTAGATATATAGATTGCAATTAATTACCAGACAACTTGGAGGCTTCCTCAGGAGTTAGCAATGCTGCTAAGCCATTGATGCCATGCTTGTAGCTGTAGAGAAGGGAGTTTCTTGCTTCTTCTTCAGTTTCTTTAACTGATGACAAAGATGATAGATGGGTTTCTTCTATTTCATGCAATGTTTTATATCGATTGTGTTGTTCCCCAAAGTGGACTATATAAACCTGTGAATTTTTAATTAATTATGATTGTATAGGAGGGAATCAAGAAAAAAAAATGAAAATGAAAAATAAAAAACTTACCCTTCTATCTGCACATGAAGCTAAGAGAGGAAGAAGAAGAAGAAGAAAGAAAGGAGAACTTTTATTGTTCATGATAGGTTGGCTGGGCATGGAGTTTGAGGAGTATAACTCTCTTGAAGAGATAAAGGGCTATATATATATATATATAGCAACTCCGTTGAATCGTAGGAACAGAAGAAGAGTCATATTCATAATCTATAAATATTATCCTATACGTTACAAATTAGTTAAATTTCCACCGTTTATTGCTAATTTTTGCCAAGAATCTCTGTTGAAACAAAAAAAAAAGATATGTTGTCACTTGAAAATTTTTCAAATTAAGTATGTAAAGTGAGATTTCCTTCTCTCTTCAAGTTAGCTGAGAGCTGTGCTAAAAATTTTGGACTAATGCAAGTTTTTTCCGGATTTTAATAATAAAATAAAATTTTTACCAACAAAAACATGGACTAAAGATGTTTGGTAATATATTTCCGTAACATTGTGGATATGATATAATAAAAATGGAAAAATAAACCTTCCTTTTATAAGAAATCTCTAAATCCTATCTGATGAAGAAAGGAAATGAAAACCAAAAAATCTCTTCATTCGTGTGAATTAGGTGCGATCACAACGAATGAACAGGTAAGAATGGAGAATCTTGATTTAGGTTAATCTTGCCCATATTTTAATGTCGTAAAAGAATTAAAAATCTTTGCTCTTTCACTTTGTACCTAAAAAAGGAAATGGATATGTTGGGCACCTCCACCTTATTTTTCGTTCATTTTTCTTTTTTATTTATTCTAAATTATAATTATATTTCTCTTTCTAAACCAGATTAATCTTTACACTACTTTTCGATATACATATACAATATTACTGCTCTCAAAATAGATTAATCTCGAAAGAAAAAACTTAAAATAAATAACTAAAATATGAAAAAATTAAACAAAAATGAGTAGTCCATTTTAAGAAGCACCCGTGACCCCTTGAATGAGAACGAAAGGCATTAATGAGGTGCTACTAATACAGACATTGTCTCCAGGCTCCACCTTTTCCAAGATTGGTTCATATTTGAACGACTTGTAGTTCACTAACAAAAGCTAGAAGAAGAAAGCCTCCGATGAGTGATCGTTGGTTTCTTTTTGAGAAAGAAAGGGCAGGGGTGAGGAATCTTTGTAGCCACTTTATTAGATTAAATTTGAAGGCATGGTCAAACAGCAGGTAAACTGTGATTAGCTGAATGTTAAGGAATCTGCTAGCTCTTTTAACAGTATGACAACATCATCTGAAGATCCAAGGAGATACCGAGCATTTGATCGCTTCCGCGAAACAGCACAAGAGAAGTAGTTCTCCCCTTTAAGATCCAGTACAGAAGAACCCTCGTGCACTTTGATTCTATCACGTTGAATAGGCCGCCAAGCAGCAGTCCCGGCCTTATTCCTTTCCAAGGTTGACATGGACCTTTGCTTATTAAGGTGAGCTTTGGAACGACTTCTGCTGCATGGGATCTTTGGCAAATGTGAACTTACAGGGTCCGGCGACCTGCATCGTGCCTTAGCAGGTGGTTCATTTGGAAGCTCTGGCTCAAAAAATGTATAGATATCTTCATCCTGAAGCATTGAACCCCAATTCCAAACTGTCACTATGTAACAACAAAGTTGCTTAAAGATAATATTTGGAAATTAGAGTACAAGTTGCAGACAAGTACACCGATCAATTTGCCACTGTGTTATATGATCCATTAAAATGTAGATGAATTATTGAAACTAAGCAATATTAAATGGGTGACTAAATATGCCAGAGCTTCAGAAATGGGGAGATTTTCAAATTTCCATTAAACCTGCCATGTTACTGAGAAGTTGTTAACTATGTCAATTCATGGGAGACCAACTTTAGGTTCCTCTTCCAAATCATTCAATTGGATTTTCCAGGATGTAGTTAGTCCATGCAGACAGCCTAAAGAACCGGAATAAGCCTCCTATAACAGATTTACTTAACGTGCAGAGCTAGGTTAAGCTAAGAATTGAATACCAGGGCCCTACTTCAGCATGACAATGCTTTTTTTTTTTTTGTGATATCAGAAGGCTAGCCTCATATTGGGTGTAAAGAAAAAAAATACCTTAGTCAAAAAGTGACCAACGCAGAGGACATAGTCTATGGGTGTCTTCATGCCTCGGTAATGAACTATTTCTCCTAAAATACGGTCTATTGCTGCACCCTACAATAAATGGAAATATAAGGTGAGAAAAAGAAGCGTGATATTCCAGTCAATCACATGGGAGGCATGCGGCTCTGATGGCTAACCTTTGTAACACCAACTGCCCGAACCTCAACAGAGCGGCCACCTTGAACAACATCAACTGCTGCATTTGATATTGGGCCTGTCCAAAGATGCTGCAACATATCCCTTGCTTGAATCCTTCCAAACTCAACATCTGAAATTGCCATATAAGTTGTGCATTAAAGAAAATAAAGCAAATGAATGGCAGCTAAATCATCTTATATATTTTTGACAAGATAATAGAAAAATGCATGTGTTGAGTACCTCTACATATATATGCATGTTCATCAATTTACAAGCATGTATATAGAAATAAACACACTTTACTATATTTATATGCTTCGTAAAATTTTTCATCTGAAGACTTATATCCTAATTGAGTACCTGCATATTTGTAATTCCATACAAGAGAAGTTTCACGAAGCTCAAAATGTGATCGAGGTGTTCTTTCTGTAAAATACTCGAAAACATGCTGAAATCATGAATAAGCATAAGAATTTTAGGGTCTAGAGGAACTCAAAGAGGAGACTAACTTTTCGAGTGATAATATATAAACCTTTACGCTGTCGACCCAATCCATATTGAGATTTTCGGGCATTGTTGTCATCCACTCTCCAGTCGTAAGACGTAAAAACATCCCATTTTCTGCTGCCAACCACATATCGTATTCTCCAAAGTTCTGCATAACAAGTTATTAGCCCAAAAGCATAAAATGCAGGGTTAAAGAAGATAGCTGGAGAAGGGAGACTACTTCATCGAGAATATTTCTATCACTTCCACTGAGGACAACGACAGTTGTCTTTTGATCCTCACAAAGTTTCTTCAAAGGTTCCTTTAATTCTGGGTGCAGATTGGGTTCCATTTCTTTAAGCTGATCACCCCTTCTATCTAAGCTGTCCACTGGTTCAGTTAAAGTTGAACTAAATCCCTGTAATGTAATGCAAAGTGATGAAGGTCACAACAATATAGACAATTAAAATGTTGGAATGAATAATAGTTGAAAATTAACAGACTGCATAAGATAAATCCATTAACAAGTGAATCTGAGCAACTTCATCTAGCATTCTGTTCTATTTTAGCAATAATATCCTGCCAGTGAAATAAACAACTCAATCAACAAAATTGTGAGCATTACAAAGCCTCTTCAAAAAATCAAGCAGGGATTTGTTAGAGCGATAGCAATGTTTCATGGCAAAATTATTTCCAGGAAAGTTCACCAATAACTGCAACCAGTCTTTCTCAACTAAAATTTAAGGATCTAGAAATAAGAATCATAATTCATAAGGCAATGTAAAAGGAAACAGATAATAAGAAGGAAAAAGAAGATAGATGAAAATGATTGTCTACCCTTCATGCATGAGTTGCAACTCCTTGGTGCCCTTCATTGATTTTTCTTTGGTCATCGAAAAGAAAGAAAAAGAAAAGGAACCTTAAAAACAGTAAGACACCAATCAACACATTAAAACAAGATAAAATATAAAGAAAAGAAATAGATTAGGTAAAAATTTGTCATATCTGAACTTACAAGACTTCATAAAAGATTGGTAAATATGATGGTATTCAAAGATAGAGCTAGAGGAATTGTGTCCCCAAATTCTTTTTTGAAAAATTGAATAAAATGTATGTTTCTGAAACCTACTCATTAAGGTCAGAGAATCAGAGGACATTAACTTTCAAGATACAGCAACAATCTAACAGAAAGAAACTCATACAGTCTGTGCAAAACAATCCAAGATCTTCATTTTCTAACAAGTTTCTGGAATTGTGGCCACCTCAAGTCAATCTTCAAATACAAACATGTCAAAAAAGGTGTATTGAATTGTCATTGGTAGTTTGATATACACAAAAGAAGGTGACAGGATGCTTGCTTGAAGTAACAGGGATATGTATACTTATGCAAACAACCATCAGTTTCGCACAGCTAAACACATTTCATTCACCACAACTCTTTTTAACATTAGCTCAGAAGAGAGCGTGAAACAAAACTGGAGTTCAGAAACTCAAGTAAGGAGATCAAATAATTAATGTACGATGGCTAATTTATATTTTGATGTTTTAAAAGAGAAAATAACATTACCAGAATAAGCAAACGGTTATTGGATTGTGAATATCTTTCGACTGCAACTTTAATAGGAAGCAGAGGCAGAACTTGTCTTGTCCTTAATTGAGCTTCAACAATGGTGTCATTGAGTTCACTACAAAAGGTGAACTTGGAGAATTAGAAGAAACAGGATTTTGCAATGTTTCTGTGTTTCAAAGAGTTCTGCTAATTTTAATGCACAATAAAACAAATGGAAACTACTATAACCATATGAATCCTGATTTTCCATGTGTAGTGTTCCAAAATTTATCGATGATACAAAATTTGAACTCAATTGGAACCACATAAGCATTAACATGTAAGAACCCTGTAAGAAAAAACAAGTGCCTGTATTTATTCATTAGATGGAAAGAAAAAAGGTATTTCCAACTTTGTTCTTCCTTGTATATAAGAGAATTGAGACAGCTTATGATGAAGATATTGAAGACAATGAATGGCATCTCACACTTCCCTCGCAAAATACGAAATAGAAATAAAGGAAGTGAAAGGAAAGAAGTAAACTTTTAGTTTCAGTAAGGAAGAGAATTTGTTGCACATTCTAAATGAAATGTATGTTATTTATTTGTGTTTGTTGTGTAGTTATGTGGGCAAATAAGTCGTAAAGCAACATTGGTACCAATTTCAGCAAATGCAAGCTCTGAGAATGAATATTTATGTTTGGATTTCACCTCCATGATACAGTCAGCAAAGGATATTTCACTTTTATTCGGTTTCAGACTCATAAATTGACGTGTAAACTCTAGCCAACCGAAAAATTTTATAGCAGTGACATAAGGTGAACACCTGATGAAGGTTGCAGCCCACTCTTGTGAAGTGTGCGTTGTCACATGCCTGAAGTTATGGTTGTGCCTTTTTTCTCGTTCATCTGCTGGCATATTCAAAGCATAACCAATTGAAGCAGCAACTTCTGTGATATTCCATGGATTCACCAAAAGAGCACCAGCACCAAGAGACTGTGCAGCACCTGCAAACTGGAAATTAAAGAATGAATATCGGTGTAAATTTCATAAAGTATTTTTCTCATTAACAATATTTGTCTCGATAAGTGTATGTGAGAAACGTAAACTAACTTTTTCTCCATTTTTTCAAAAACAAACTTCTTAATAGGAACCCCTCAAAAGAGGCTATTTCTACAAACTACTCGCCTAGGCTAATAGGTTTGGAGAAAGAAGGTTTTGTAAGCCCACTCTGCTGGAACCGTGTGGCTGATGAACTACCTGTTCAACTTGTTTTACAATATCTCAACTTGAATAATTTTCTAATAATATGATTACTAGAAACATTTTGGTTTATATTTTTAACCTTTCGAACACAAAATATTCCTTAAAAAAAGTACTTTCACAGACTAACAAGATGCCATTGCCTTGTTTATTTGTAATAGAGATTTCAGAGCATCTACAGGTCATTTTGCCAAATTGCAAGAATGTCAAGGTGCAGCAACAAGCAGTTGTCCAATAGGGAGCACTAATACATTACTCCTTGGAACAAAGCAAACTCATTGAAGGATGCAGACATGATACATCATTGATCCTAGAAATGTCACTCCATTCGGTTGAATTGTGCCCAGTCCTATTGGCCAACTTCTAGTAAAGAATGAGCAAAGTGTATTGCTGTATGAGTTAAGTTCAGATAGAAGCAGTTTTAGACTGACTGTAGTTGGCAAGAAGCAGAAAAATGTGAAGCATATAGATCTCTGCAGGATAGTTAGTCATTATATTCTGGAAACTCTGGCTTTTTCAGTTACAAAATGAAACAGGAAAGCTTTAATTACCTCACTTAGAATGAGGACCCCTTTCTTGGAAGCTTGACAGGCAACAAACTCGTAACTGACAAGATTCATTCCATCTCTTAAAGATGTAACGAGTGCCACATCTGGATTATAAAATTTTTGAAACAAAAATCGAAGTCATGAATGTGCAAGACTGAAAAGAAATAAAAAATTATTCATATAGCCAACGCTAATTATTTTGACATTGAGGCTTGATTATGTTGAGTATCAATCCAATGGCTTCCCACAATCATGTAAACATGATCCGTTTAGCACCTCTCACTAATGGTCAAATTGAATTAAAACTGCAATATGCGATCCCACACTTGCATTTTTGGAAATATAAGTACGCAAAATGCTATTCATCCTATTTAATATATCAGTTTTGCAGTAGAAACATCTGTTGGGTCCTTCCATGGAGGTAGTACGTTTTCAGAATTTAACAATATGCTATGTTTGTCCAGGTAAACTATTTAAACTTTTTTGGCAAGTATATTCTCCTTCAACTGAACTCATCCCAGCCCTGGCCCCAATCCAGAGAAAACAGAGCTATAAATAAAGGAACAATAAGCTAAACATTGGTTATAAGGAATGAAAAGCACAGAATAGCTAGACTGTCTGATTGAAAATTTTACATGTACCAAATGGTTCCTTACTTATTTCCTTCTACAAATTTTAGCTGTTGATCCATTGTGCTACAGCAGTGCAATACTAATTATTTACTTTAGATTGAGAATACTGAAAACAAATTTTCATTCAATATGGGACAGAATTATAGAACTGTGAACTTCGCATAAATGAGTACCAGTAACAGCGTATAGTGCACATAATGCATGAAAGTCAAGAGATCGATCCTGCAATAACAAGCAAGTGCATTAGATTTCTTTACATATTAAGCCAAGAAACAAATACATCATAAAATATCAAGTGCAGAATAGTTGTTGGATTGTAATTCACGCCCAACATTTAACTTCATACAGATCTTGCATAATTTCAACTTCTAGAGTTAAATGAAAGTATTGGCCCTCTATTCATAATGAAAGTCCTAGTAATTAATAAAATGTATACCCAATGCTAAAAAGAAACAAAAATCTATCAAAGACGCAGAGGACATATCAGAAGGTTTAGTGAACTGTACAGTTTAATATCTAGCTCAAAGTAAAGTCAAAATTGTACAGTTCTAGTCCTTCTACTGACAACAGGAAGGTAGTGCAAATTCCCTTATTTTATAGATAGAAACTCAGGTTCTTTGTATCTTGTAGTTCTAGTTGCAAGATTAAAGTTAATGAGATAAATACAAACCAAATGGTGTATTGGAACAGCAGTTAGAGTCCCAAATCTTCCATTAATGCGCCCAACAATCTCATGAACCTGGCTTGTGAGTTTTTGGTCTGTAAACCATAAGCAAAGAGTAGAAATTTGGATTCGGATCCAGATATACAAATTAGAGAATAAAAATAAAAGAAGAATCAACAAATAACTAAGAAAGGAACAATTGAACGATCCTTAACAGTGATATCCTAACTCATGAATTGGCCATAGCAAGGTTGAAGAAAAATAATTTTTGTTAAAAATCCACAACTAAATCAATCTGATATTCTTTCTAAAAAAAAAGAGTTCTCACAGTAATTCGATTTCAATCCTAGATTTACCTGTCCTTCCATTTCTAAAAATCCACAATTTCACCAATAGCAAATCCCTCTCATATATACCAATCACACTGCTGCAAATGGAAATCTCTAGGACTGTCTTTCATTTTAATCTATTCATATGGGAGAAAACAGGCAATTTTATGAATAAAAGAAAAGTATATATAGTGGTGCATATTTGGCATACATTCAGGAACATCTGTCCTTGTTGGAACAGCTATTTGCAGTAAAACGACTTTGTCTCTCCATTCTGGATTTTCCTCAAGGAACTCTTCAAATGCCAAAATCTTCTGAGGAATTCCTTTGATTGTATCAAGACGATCAACACCTAATATTACCTGCCCACAGTGGACAGTAACCAAAGGTATTATAATAAGCCTACTAATGAATATTATGCAAATAATAACTAGGAGAAATTGATTTGAGTTTATAAAGAGTACAACTGACTAGTTCATGCTGGAGTGGCCAATAGCATGCATTATGTTTGTCATGTTCAAATAGGGAAGAACACACATGAAAAGCAGAAACAAGAGAACAATATAACAGCTAGCAACAATTCCTAGAGCCTAGAAGTGCAGCAGTAGAAACATCCTCATATATAATCAAAGAGAAAAAAAGAGGCAAAAGAACTTTTTCCATGTGAACACTAAATACCAACAGCAAGGCCTGACTAAAAGGAAAGAAAAATATTATATAGTAGTTAGAAAATTTGATCAAAACTCAATTCTCAAACCTAACGCACAATTCTATGTGGCTAGCAGTGCATGATAAGAATGAATAAAACAAAAGTGATCTAAATCCTAGTTCTTTTAAGTTATACCTTTAAAAGAATGTGAGCACAATTTTTTATGCTTATCAGTCAAAATCAAAGAGAACTAACAGATAACCTACTCTCAAATGAAACAAGAAGGCTAACCTTTCTTCCGGCAAATCTTTCCTTCAGTTCTTCCATGTGATCTTGTACCTGAGGGAGCTCAAAGGCTCGAATGAACCGCTCAGAATCTATCCCAATAGGAAACTGTAATTTCAATCTCCCAAAAAGAAAATGTTTGCATCATGAGGAAGAATCAGGGTGTTGGAATCTCACAAGTACTCTATATCCATTCACTATTAAACAGTAGAGCAGAGCATGTTTACAGGTGCATAGATAAAGCAAAAAAATGTGATCAGCTAATATACCGCAGCCACTCGAGTCAGCTTTCCCTGATCTTCTACTCCTTCAGGTGTACCCTCAAGTCCAAGGATACGAGTACAAGCACTTACAAAATGCCTTGCATAATCATATGTGTGGAAACTGGAAGTAAAAGAAAATCCAACTGTTAGAAAGTAGTTATCTGTAAAAATAGCTCCACTGATGAAACAAATTTTGGTCATCAGGATCCTTATGGAATCTGACCATATCATGCCACAACTGGAATCATGTGGTCTGTTCATAAGCATGCCAAACGAGGATTGACAAGAAAACCAACTCTTAATATATTAGGCCTCCTATTAACATGCGGCATTAAACAAGGGACATCAAAGGTTGCCAACTGAAGCATATGAATGTCATAAGCAGTGTGTAAGCACCTACTGTTGTACTGATGCTTATGTGAATTTTAGAACGACTTATTCCCAATGACTTTAAATTCAGAGGAATCTTATATAGGCATATAAAATATCATCCAAATATATGAAGCATACGAGGGCACATAAAAATTTCCTGCCGCAGCATGTAACTCAAAATCCTAAGCTGCAATATAAATAACTTACCCAACTAAATCAGCAGCAAGAACAGATCTCAACAACTCCGAACGAGATGGCAGCATCCTATGTATTTCCGAGGAAGGAAAGGGTGTGTGAAGAAACCAACCAACTTTCATTTTGCTGTTATATTTTTTCAGATATTTTGGGAGAAACATTAGGTGGTAATCATGGCACCAAACGATGTCTCCCCGCTCGTAATGTTCATTTACAACATCAGCAAACATTTGGTTTGCCTTCTTATATGCATTGAACTGAGACTGAAAACTATGGGTGGTTGCAAGGCGGTCTTCTTGTGGAAGTGCGAGATAATGGAAAAGTGGCCACAGAATGTTGTTACAGTAACCATTATAGTATTGATGAACAATATATTCATCAAGAAAAACTGGGATGCACCTCTGCAGTTGAATAGAAGAAATCAGGAAGATAGGCACTGTGCACATATATGTTGACAGGAAGGTAGTGGGCTTGGAAACTGGTAGTGTTATCAATATAGTCATTCATAATGATGCAACAAATAAGTATAGGTCCTATAGGAACTTTAATATTCGTATGAAGATTTTCGAACCTTTTCAGCCAAAGCCGCAGTTAGTGCTTTTTGTCCAATTTTATCAGGTACATTTACACCAGCCCAACCAATCCATCTGGCATCAAACTCCTTCACACCTTTGAGAAAATAAGAAGGCATCAGATCCTATTCACATCAGCAATAGAAATTCAAATACATGTACTAAACAAATAATGGATAGACATAAAGGTAAACAAGCATTGTAATCCGCAACAAATAATAAACAGGATATGTTGCAAAATAACAATATAATCCAGAAGGAATTAAAAGGTTGATGAAGAAAGAACTTCAGAAATCACTCACCCACTAGTGCACTGACTAGCCCCCCTACACTCATCTCAAGTTGCCACGAATCCTCATCCCGTCTAACTGCAGAGACAGGAAGCCTGTTGGCAACCACCAATAAACGTTGTTTAGGAGGTCGCTCACATCCATCAACCGCTTCTAACGATGGTTCCTCATTATATGGACCACAATTTTCGGCCTCATTTGATAATGAATCATTTGCAATGATATCTGCTTCTCTAAGGCCATCACTAAAATCCTCATTCAGACTGAAAAACCTGTTGAATTTCCTAAGCTCTCTATCAAGCAATAGCCTTTCCAATCTAGTTTTGGGTGTGGAAGGCTTGCAGTTATACTTGTTTCCTGGCATATGCTTGTTTTGGAACAAAGCCTACAATGTACAAATGGTAAACATGTTAATGCATTATATCTAGACATTGATATGGTGATGTAGAGTCTCACTCCACAACTACTTAGATAACAAATGTTGACCATAGTGAAGATAGAAATACAATTAAGGCATTTACATTATTGCATAGGTTTCAACCGGCATGGGCATACAGCAAATTATCTTTCAAATACAATTTTCACTTTCAAAACTCAAATTGAGAGAATCAGCACTGAAGAGTCAGGACTTCAGTATTTGTCTCTTTCATTGTCTTAATAGTAGGGAGCTTCAAACAATCTTTGCTACGACCATTCCAAAACATCACAAGTTTCTATGGATACATTCTAGGCATTTTCTGGAGATAATAAGTAAACATAAAAGGAGAAAGCAATTAAAAGATATAAAGCAGTTAAAGAAGAACACGAGCATTACTGGTCATTAGACTATATATGAAGAGAATTCAGAGGCAACAGACTTTGACCGAGCTTGAAAATGGATATGAAAATATATATCTCTTATATCTATGTAGCAAATAAATTAAGAATGTATATATATATATAGAGAGAGAGAGAGAGAGAGAGAATTCCCGTAAACGTACCAGAAAAAGATTATGATCAGTTTGTACACACTGAGCCAAACGCCAACAAAATCCTGGACCTCACCAACAAATTCTGCAACAACCCATTTATAGATTATAGTGTCACACAATACACGAAACCAAAAGCAAAAGAAACAAGAAACTCAAAGTAATATCAATGAGTGGACCAACACAATATAATGCAGATAACATGAAAAACCCATTTCCATCGGATGAAAACAAAAACCACCCAATATCAAAATAAATAAACAAATTTTTAAAAAAATCCCATTTGCGTGAAGTTACAAAATTATTGTGAAAAATGCGGATCTCCTCAGATGATTTAACATTGAAGGAGAAATTGAGGTGAGTAACTAGTATCGTGCTTCTGCAGAAGAGACGTGCAAAATGGCCACATGGAGACGGGAGAGCAAGTTGGCGAACCGATATTTTAGGGGCTGTGGTGGGTGACAGATTAGAGAAAAATCTACACACATATATATGGAGGGCGATTGTGATTATATATATACATATATATCCAAAAATCAAGAGGATGGATTCAAAAGATTGCGACGATATTAATATGCAACAACTAAGCAATGGCCATGCAGCTCTTTCCAAATTCAAATAACTCTGCTACTTATATAGCGGACGGGGTGATACGGAAATCGACACTGTTACAGACCCCACCATTGAACTAGATTTTGGAGCCCTTTTCCGCCTATGGGGACTTCTTCTATGGTACTGTTGAAAATTAATAATGATAAATAAAATAAAATATATTGGATTATTTTAAGCCTCACACAGTGCTAGATTGATTTCTCTAAATTCTATTTATAATAGATCAAATCATTAAAAAATAAATCTTTTTTTCAAAATAAAAATATTTCTGACCACTTCGAAAAAAAAGTTAATAATTTTTATTTTAATTGAATTAATTTATAAATCGATGGATAGTTCCGAATTAAACAAATCTTATTGCGTTACAGAAGGGAATGAGCTGCCCAAAAGTTGGATTCTGATATTCAATTGGTACTTCCTCTGGAAAAATTGAATTTTTGAATAAATAAGGCCCGTTTTTCAACAATGAAGCGGTTTCAAAGTATAATTTAATTTAATTTTTAGACCTAATTTTTCAATAAAATATTAATAACCCTAAAAAAATCTCATTATGATATAAATAAAACATTTATCGACATAAAATGTAATTTTTGAATTAATAATAAATAAAATTATTTTAAGATATTCAAAATTTTAATAAGAGGTACCAAAAATCTTATTATTTTTTTCTATTCCCACGTCTGTATGCAGTATAGATAGATAAATAGATGGGTAATTATGATGTTTGATCCAATATATACAAAGGGCACCATAATTGTTTTTTGGACGTGGCACCATTGTTTGATTAAAAAAAAAATCAAACAATTAGAATCTAACTAAAATTTAAAATTCAGTATACTAAATGTATTTACTAATTGAATTCAATAATTAACAACCTTATAATAAGTTTATGGTGTTAATGAAAAAGCTTATTTAAAATGATTAAAAAATCATATTTGACATTTTGAGTCAATTTAACTTTTAATTTTTCATTATAATTACAATATGAATAATTATATAAACATTTATTAAAACTGTAATTGAGATTGAATAAATTAATTTATTAAAAAATTAATTAATTATAAAATATATGAAATTAATATATAAAGTATTTTGTATCTCTCTTTAGCTTGATTGATGATTTTGAATTTATAAATATGTATTAATTTTAATATTTTAAATTAACTTTTATCATTTAGCAATCGCTTGTAAAATTTGTATATTTTTCATGTTGGATAAGTCAAAGGTATAATGGATGTTTTATAAATTCATTATATTACAAGAAATGATATTTTTATGAATTTTAAATTTATATTCATTAGCGTTAGAAAAGTTTAATGTAAGTGTTATTTGTGTAAAAAAAAAGAATAAAAAGTAAATTATATTAAATTTAATTTAATTATCAATTTTTAAAAATTAAAATAAGTTTAGGAGTTAAATTGGTTTAAATAGTGAAATCGGATTAAATTAATCATTTTATTCAAGTTTAATGACTAAATTTACTAAAAAGGTTGATATTGCTAAATAAGTTTAGAGACGAAATTAAAATTTATTCCAAAAAAAAAATTGAATTTAAGGAAAACAAATTAAAGTTCATTTTTCCAATTTACTAATTATTAAAATTTTTTATTTGGTTTGAATTTTTTATTTTGGTTCAATTCTTCGTTTAAAATTAATATTTTTTTCAATATTAGTTAATTTTTAGCAAAATATATTGATAAAATAATAAGTTTTTAATGAAAAAAATTAAAAATTGATAGAAGGATATATTGCAGTATAACATAATTATAATTAGGATAAAACTATATATTTAATTACGATAAAGCATACAAATAAAATCATCATTTTCCATTTATGTAATTTCTACATTACGTGGGCTTTTCCACGTGTGAAAAAGAAATCCCAATATATAGGGAGTGTAGTCGTCATGGTCAACTAGTATAAAAAATGATAATAAATTGATACGGTGGGCGCACTCGTACGAGTGAACAACAAATCTGATCAAAATGCATATGTCATTACCTCTTTTTTTTTTCTCATCGAGTTTTATTCTCCACTCACAAGATGATAAACAGATCTCACTAATGAAATGAAAATACAGAAATAGAAATAAAATATATTTTCGTTACATATTTTTTATGTTTTCAATTGGTATAAATGAATTTTATCTATAGTTGGGTGTAATCAAAAGTACAAGACTGATGGGTCGGGTCGGCCTAAGGTGTAATTCGTCCCTTAACCCAGATATGGGCTTTACCCCATTGCAATAAGACCCACTTTGGAAATGGGCCATCAACGTGACCCATTTCCCCTAAACACAGCTCCCAAATCTTCCAAAACAGAAAAACCCTCACTAGTCTCTCCCGAAAATAAATTTCATTGTTCAAAACCCGATCAGATCATGTCGATGTCAGTGCCTCGAGCTAATCCGCCATTTTCTCTTCCTTTCTTCCTCCTATTCCTCATTCTCAGCACCACCTGCACCGCCTCATCCTCCTTTTTCCGCTCCTACACTCAATACAAAACAGTCGTCTCCCTCTCCCACTCTCTCCTCACACGCGTGTCTAACCTGCGAGCCGCAAGGGGTGACGTCGACGGCGCAAATCGCGCGAAGCTAATAGCTCAGAAGCTGGAGAAAGCGTCAGGATTAGGGTTCTGGGGGTTGGCGTGGTCGGTAGGGTGGGATTACGCGAAAAACTACGCTTGGAGGGATTTGGATTACAGAGAGTTGTACGGCGTCGTTGCAGACTTGAACGAGTTGGCTGGGTTATTAAGCGAGTTGACTCGGGCAGAATCAGATGTTGAGAGTGCTTCTTGGATTGCGCGAAATTACAGTAATATCTTCAGTGTTGCCAAGTCGGTGTTGCAGAGGTTCCTCAGAGTGTTCCGTGAATCGGGAGCTTTAAAGGAAGCGGCGGAGACGGTGCATAGAGAGGTGGTGGGTGGTGGATTGTTAAGGGACTGCCTGGAATTGGGGAGCGATGATCTAAAAGGATTGGTTCAAATTATCAAGGATATGGCTTCGCAATTTTATTCCACTTCCGATTACGGTAGTGAACTTTGAACTATAGGTTGTAAAATACCGTTGATGACACGTGGATACGATACGGTCATTGTGTAATTTATGATGTTATTAATTGTAATTTTTGGGGAAAAAAGATGGTATTTTGAGGTTGATTATGTCATAAATAGATCGTACGATGTGTGATGAAATGTGATCTATCCTTACCGTTACTCATAGTACTCCAATTTCATTACTTTGCATATGAAATATCCACCGTTGATTAAACTATCTCCGTTCCAGTAAATTTTCACTGTTCTAACTATACAACTATTTTGATTTGTGTCAAAATATTTATCATATTTAGGGTTTTAACGAGTAATAAACATTTTTTTCATGTCGATCAATAATTATTATTTTAATTTAAAAATTTTTTTAAAAATTAATATTAAATTAAAGATGATATAGTCTATTTAGTCAATAATTTATTATAACTTAAAAATATTTAGTGATTTTTTTAAGAAACAAGAAATTCATATGTAGCTATTAATTAGGTTTCATCAATTTCAAAATTAAAAAGCCTGTCTTGCGTCTACCTAATATGTATAAGTTTTTACTTTGTTACATTGGTTAAAGATACATATGTAGGGTAAGATGTTTGATATAGGTGATGTTGAGCAACCGCTTTTGACTGCAACCAGTAAAACAATTGATAGGCAGTAAAAAAACTAATTTAACTCTCCCAATTCAATTTATTGCTAAATGTCAAGTTGCGAGGGAGTGGAACTGGTCTCTACAAACTACAAAATCGTTTCATTATGCCTTGCAAATTGCACTAACCTTAATTTAAACAAAATCAGAAGTATCATAGCAATCCATTCTGTATTCAACAGAAAAAATTAAAACTGTAGGTTCTTGTCACTATAGTCCTTTCTCGACTCTCCGTTTTGAGGTATTTTTTCCTGGTTGCTCCTTTACTCGATCAGTGTTGGCTTCCTTGAAAATGTTGGTTTCATAAACACAACCTGAATTATTGACTTTGACATATGATTTGATATGGAGAAGCACTGAATGGATCCCAGTAGTAATCCATATGGCTACCGACTCATAAGTCAAGGAGAAGTTGTTAGAACTACGTATGATTTACTGAAACCACAGAATGCCTTAATTGCAGCAAGCTAGATATGATTCAATAACACCCATGTTACTCATTATCACTAGAACCCTCATCAGTCATCACATTAAATTTCTAAACCTACTGCCATTAATGGTCCGCCCGGTGTCAATTTCATCTGTATAACATGGCTATCTACTGTTGGATCATTCCCTCTTATCATTCTCAACCGTTGATATTGTCATTTGACTAGATCTCAGCTCACATGGTGGACTGGATGTGTGTAATTTTATGTGAAAAAAGTCCATGGCTTTCCCTTTCAAGAACGTAAACTTGCAGGCAGGCAGCCTGTGGCTTCTTTGACTTCCAATTTCGACATTGTAAGTGGCAATCTAATAAGAAATTGTATTTGTATAAGATCCATCAAACAAAAAATAATTTCTTCAAAGAGTTAAAGGCGTTTTAACTTTTGCCATATCTGTATCCTTCGGAAGAAAAGAAAGGAAGAGAAGAAATTGAAAAAGACGGTAAACGAGTAAACTTAATTACCCACCAGAATTATGTTTCCCTAAAAATAATGGATGGATATAAAACATCATAAGGTCATACTCATAATCATGGAGTAGTAAAAGTGCATCGACTGGTGATGATGGTTCAATTAATGATCATTAACTTCACTTTAAGATCCAAATTAAAGCTCCTTTACATATCCTCATCATCATATTTATTACTTGGATGATTTGTCCACTTGGATCATATGCCATGTTGCATAATATATAAATGTATAGTTGAATCTCAAGTTAATTATGGTTTTTTTTTTCATTTCTTAGTTGATTAGTGTCTAATTTAATTTCCTATTTATTATGAAAAAAATAATTATACACAGTAGTTATTATATTTAATACAGAAGAAAAAGAAAGGTGTTGACAACTTGAGATAGTTTTTAAAAATTATACACAGTAGTTATTATATTTAATAGAGACAATGATGGAAGTGGAAAAAACTAATTAATATTTTTAATCTTCTCGAATTAATAAATAATTTGAGACAAAACAATTTTTCTAAAATAAGATGTAAAAGTGGACAAAAAGGGTAATTGCGATCGATATAAACCTTAATTTTTCATTTGAACAAAGAATTGTAGATACATCTACGCAACCATTTCTGTGCAAATTAAGCTAAAGAAATGTAGAGTGTAATTAGCCATGTATGGCACAGATATATTCACTATTATCACATCACATCCGCGTGAAATAAATGCACCAAACCTAACTCCTCAACTGTAAAAGCAAATTAAGGCACAATCTCGAGTACAAGCACTCATCTTCTTTGTTCCTCTATCTATATATACTTGGTGTACATGTACAAGCATTTCAACTACTCGTACACATAGTACTAGCTCTAGATTCTTATCGGCGTTCTTGCTTACTCTATCCTAGCTTAGTTGTCTGGTTTCTTCATATATTTAGTGTTACAAATATATATAGTTGGAGATGGAGGGTACTCTGATAAGCAAGAAATGGTGGTGTGTTGAGTGTGTAGTTCTAATGTTTTTTTTGCATGGGAATGGGGTTAAAGCAGCTCCACAGGCTCCTTGCTACTTTATATTTGGCGATTCATTAGTGGATAATGGGAATAATAATCAACTTTCGTCTTTGGCTAGGGCTAATTATTTGCCTTATGGTATTGATTTCCCTCGTGGACCTACTGGAAGATTTTCCAATGGTAAAACTACTGTCGACGTTATCGGTGAGTAAATGCCTACATGTATACACACACACAAAGGTAGCCTTTCCTTCACTAATGATGAAAAATCTCATTAATGGTGAAAAATTACATGGTTGGGAGAACTCGAATTTAAAATTTACTATTTATACCGGTGAGAAAACCAACCAGACTATATTTGGTTGCCTATTTCTCATAATTTTAAAGGAAAGATTAATCACTTAAATTCTTTTGTTAACAGCTGAATCATTGGGCTTCAATGGTTACATTTCTCCCTATTCGAGCGCTCGTGGTCAAGATATACTCAGAGGAGTAAATTATGCATCCGCAGCAGCTGGAATCAGAGAGGAAACTGGACAGCAACTTGTAATTATTAATTAATTATACTGTTTTCCCTTTTATTGATTATTGCATTAACTTAACATTTATTTTACTAATCCTCATGAACTTTCCATTGAAGGGGGACCGCATTAGTTTCAGTGGTCAAGTAAAGAACTACCAAAATACAGTATCTCAAATAGTGAACTTGCTTGGTGATGAAAATACAACAGCAAATTATTTAAGCAAATGCATATTCTCCATTGGATTAGGCAGTAATGACTATCTCAACAACTATTTTATGCCCCAATTTTACTCTTCCAGCCGCCAATATACGCCGGAGCAGTACGCCAATGTTCTTATCCAGCAGTATACTCAGCAGCTTAGGGTCAGCAAATTTTTCTTTTTTTCAATTCTGTGATATTAGAATTGTCTTAAAGCTGTTGTTTTGACCTTCTAGAATGGCGCAGATTTTGTACAACAATGGAGCCAGGAAATTTGTGTTGATTGGATTGGGCCAAATAGGGTGCAGCCCAAGTGAATTGGCCCAAAATAGTCCAGATGGTAGAACATGTGTTCAAAGAATCAACTCAGCCAACCAAATTTTCAATAACAAGCTCAGATCTCTTGTTTCTCAATTCAACAGCAATACTCCTGATGCAAGATTTATCTATATCAATGTTTATGGGATGTTCCAAGATATAACAAGCAACCCTGCGAGATATGGTAAATTTCCTTCTTATCATCGAGTAGGATATCGAAATTACTTACACTTTTATAAAGTAAATTTTAAGGGCCTACGAGATGAGACTCAAAGATACATAGACACCTTAAAAAGTTCAACATACCCGTATCATCCTAATTAATCTATTAACTTATTTGACATAACTTGCACATGAAATAGTTTGTATAGATAAATTTTTTCCCTTCATTTTCAGAAAGAATGATATTTGAATGTTAAATTTTCAGGTTTTACAGTTACAAATGCTGGGTGCTGTGGTGTGGGAAGGAACAATGGTCAAATTACATGCCTGCCATTCCAAACTCCATGTCAAAATAGGAATCAATATTTATTTTGGGATGCATTCCACCCAACTGAGGCAGCAAATATTATAATTGGGAGAAGATCTTACAGTGCTCAATCTTCGTCGGACGCTTACCCATTTGATATTCGCCGGCTAGCGCAGCTCTGAAGTTATGGATTCCGGCTTCTATAATACGATATTTTTCTGTATGTGTTATATGTGCTTAAAAGTGCACATATCGAGTATTGTCAAGCTATTGGCTTTGTTCAGGAGATTTTGACTGCAATTAAGATCATCGGTGAGAATTGTATTAAGCAACTGCTGCAATAAAAATTTTACAGAATAAATTTTACAAAACCACCCATTGGTGATTTATGAAATTTTATCCATATTTTAAAATCAAGTCTCTCTCTTTTTTTTTTTTTTCACATATCAAATGTAAAACGTAAATTATTTTATTCTCTTCTAAAATTTATTAATGAGTCAGTGAAAAGTTGTCGATAAATACTTTATTCTCCAATAAAATTATAGAAAACAAATGAAAAACTATAGAAATTGTTTGTTCTTTACAAAATTTGGTGAAAAATAAAATATTTTAGTCAACAGCTTTCCATGAAATCATTGACAAATTTTAGTAGAGAATAAAATAAGTAATATTTTATATTTGATATGAATAATATAGGAAAAAAAAAATAAAAGGGAGACATAGATAATAGAGAAAAATAAAATAAAATTCCGCCAATCATAAAAATCCAGAAGAAAATTTCCAAAATCACTTTATGCATGCTTCAAAAAATATTTTTTTTCTATAATTAGCATCGACATCTATACATGTACTGCAGCCTACTTAAATTTCGAACTTCTCTCCTGTCAACCCATTAAATATGAAAAGTACAGGTAAAATTTACTTTTCAAATTATATTAACTGATATATTTTAATTTGTAAAAAAAAATATAGCAAATCTACTGTTATGGGATGAAAGGAGATTTAAAAATATATTTAATATGGTTTAAATCAAAATTTTAATTTTTTTATTTTTGTTACATTAGGATTTAATATCAAATTTAATTTATTGCTAATTTAAGCATTAGAGTGAGTCAACCCTAACCTTTTTTCATCTTTTTCCGGATCAAGGTGGAGAGGTCTCCATCAATATCAAATCTTATCCTAAACCAGCATAATAATAATTGAGATTGACGGTCGGTGATTGCTAAATGCTAACTTGGAAGCGCCAAAATCCAGCTAAAAGGCAAAACGAAATTTCCAAGTACAAAGTAAAAAGAGAGAGATCCGCGTGGGATATTTTTGAAAAATTTAGCATTATCTCGTAGATCTGGTGATATTACAGCTAATTTACTAATGTTTCACGTAATTTAGCACCTAATATTCTATTTTTGGGCATCATGGTTTCACTTGTAGGACTATATAAACATGTCTCAGTCTCTTAGTTCATTGCCTCTGGCCTTCATCTTTGGCCCCTTTTCTTCTATCTTTTTAATCCTCTCTCTTTTATTAATTACAGGGGATTCTGCAGATTCTTGATTCTTGATCTTCTATTTAAAAATGGCGCAGCAACAGCAATTATTATGGCTTTTGGTCTTTGCAATATTATTTGTTTCAAACCTACAAAATTATGTTGTTGCACAAACAGTGCCTTGTTATTTCATTTTTGGAGACTCATTTGCAGTTAATGGCAATGATAACAATAATCTTGATAGTTATAAAGCCAATTACTTGCCATATGGCGTTGATTTTCCTGGTGGCCCTAATGGAAGGTTCAGTGATGGCAGAACTATGGTTGATATTATTGGTATGCTCTCTTATTTTATATGCAAGACCTGAGTTAACACATGTCAAGAGAAAATGTTTGTCGAAAATATTAAATAAATTTTCATTAAATTATACTTTAGAATCGCTGATTGCACTTTTTTTTTTGTCATTTGTCACAGCTCAAAACCTTGGATTTAGAACGGAAATTCCACCTTTCATAAGTGTCGGTAATGGCTCAGAGGTTCTCCAAGGTGCAAATTATGCATCTAGTGGAGCAATTCTGCAAGCAGAAGTTGCAGGAAGCAAGGTACACTTTAATATTATCGTTATTATTAAAATATTCCAACTTGAATTCATTTGTTAACTAAATTTGTTTTACTAATTCGTCAGGTCACTGCTTTTAGCATGAGCCAACAAGTGAAAAACCATCAGAAAATAGTCCGACGCATAAGGAATATCTTAGGTGACAAAAAAAAGACTCATGATCACCTGAAGAGTTGCTTATATACTGTTGGTGTTGGCAGCAATGATTATCTGTTAGACTATTATGTTCCTAACCCTAACGGTTCGGAGCCAAGACGCATCAAGCCATCTGAGGCATATGCAGAGAACCTCGTTGATGGATACTTGTTCAATCACTTGAATGTTAGTATTTATCTGCAATTACCATAACTTAATATTTTGGTTAGTTGTACAAACATTGATTCGTGTTTTTTCTTTTTGAATTGGTTGCGTTTAGGCCTTGTACAAAGTTGGTGCAAGGAAAATTGCATTGTTCGGATTAGGGCCATTGGGGTGCAGCCCTTCTGCAGTGACTACGTTTGGAACAAAGGAGAAATGCGTATCAGCCGTTGATAAAGACGTGCGTCTCTTCAACAGCAGGATTCCTGTAATTATTGACAGGTTTAACAAAAACTTCAAGGATGCGCAATTCACCTACATCAACGTTTACAACATCACAGCCGCTACTGTTTTGCCAGGTATTTTATCTATACGTCTATAATGGTAAAGTTACTCCGCTTATAACCTGATAGGCCTGAGCCACAGAAACGACCCTTTTAATATGGCAAATGTCTACTTTTCAGGTTTCAAGGTGAATCAAAGTCCCTGCTGTAAAGTAGACTACAATGGAATGTGTTTTCCTAGCAAGACAGGATGTGACAATACGAAGGACTACTTTTATTGGGATGGGTACCGTCCAACTGAGGAAGCAAACGTTTTTGTGGCAAATATAGCATACTCTGCTCGAGTTCCATCCGAAGCTTATCCTTTTAACATTGCACAATTGGTTGCCAAGACCAAAAAGAACTAAGAAGCTCTCCAAACTCTAAATGTGTTCTTTTTGTTGTTGTTGTTGCTATATATTCTTCATTGATTCATTTGTGTAAGAATTTGTATTATACTAATGAATGAAATGGCCAGCCAGAGTATTATAACTAATTATTATTACAGTTAATTTGTACTCTTTCTCCCTTAATTGTTTTTGGTTCTGTAGCAATTACAAGAACAACTCAATCAATAATTACTAGCGCTTGGCTGTTTAACAAGACTAGGGTGTTTTCCCCTGCCACAGGCAAACCTCAGGAAACTTTTCCTCATCGTTTCGAAAAATTTCCCCGGATGGATTATAGAAATTACAGTTCAGAAAATATGAAAACAACAATTTGGCATTTGTGTGGAGATGAAAATGCCTCCCACCATATTTTTTACATTGTTATTATTCATTTTATATATCAGAAAAATTAAATTTAAATAATAATAGCTCTGGCGATTATTATCAACATAAATGTATTTATATTGAAGAAATCAAAGTAAAAAAATAAACCATATTTTAGTAGATTGGAGCAAAATTGTGATCGGATAAGTCCGAGGAGTCTGGACTTAATATGTATTTATTTAGAACAAAACTTGTTCAATTTGATCTCTGAACTTGTTTAGTAAGATTGAAAAGGTTAATTTTGATCTTTTGGGCCAATTTAATCCTTCAACCCAATTGGCCTAAAACTCATTTTAATCATTTTATATAAGTTGATGGCTTAAATTGGCCCAAAATGTCAAATCCTGCTAAATAAGCTTAGGGGCCAAATTAGGCTTTATTCCTATTTATTTTTAATCTTATAATATTCCTTAAAATTTAAATATTAATAATTTTATACTAAGAATTAAGATTTGGAGATAGAAATAATGTTTAATTTTGCAGTAGTAAATACAATTACAAAGGCCCAAACCAAACATACTTTGACCTAACTTTGGTTCTCATGCAGTAATTTTTTGCGCAGTGAAGACGAGAAATTCACAAGGTAATGTAAGTAGTTAAACGGTATTCTGGACATCGTATAAAATTATACCTATGAACAGATTTTAATGAAATCTTTTAAATTTTTTATCAATAGAATCCAAGTTTCAATTATTATGGAATCACCTTCACTTTGATTGAACTGAATGTCGATCTTCATGGGAACAACATCGAGCTCCTCTCCGTGAAAAACGCAGTATCTTGTTGAATTACAACCATAAACATATTCGTACTTTGTTATTTTTATACTATAACTTCTAATTTACTATTGTTTCAATCGCAATTTTAGCTCCTAATAGTCTATTTTGGGGCATCACAGTGTCACTTGTCATCCTGTATATATGAGCATAATCGTGGCCTTATTTCATATCCCTTTTATTGATTTTAGAAGATGGCATTGCAAAAGCAATTATTCCTTTTCGCCTCTGCTTTTTTTCTTGTTTCAAACCTGCAAAGTTTCGTTGTAGCACAGGAAGTGCCTTGTTATTTCATTTTCGGAGACTCATTTGCAGTTAATGGCAACGATAAAAATCTTGACACTTTGAAAGCCGATTACCCGCCGTACGGTGTTGATTTTCCCGGTGGCCCTAGTGGAAGGTTCAGTGATGGCAGAAC
>CANUEX010180361.1:0-59045 GCA_948099535.1 Jatropha multifida | reverse complement strand
CCCCCCCCCCCCCCCCCCCCCCCCCCCCCCCCCCCCCCCCCCCCCCCCCCCCCCCCCCCCCCCCCCCCCGGTGCGGGTGGGCCTCACCATTAATGTTGTCTTGGTTCTCCATAGGGGGATTAGTGTTCATGGCAAGAGGAGGAGAAGAAAAACTATGGAGATTTTAGGATTGAAGGTGTGTTCCACGTTTATCGCACCAGTTGTTATGCTCTCAGAACTTGAGGAATAGTCAATTGCGAATTAACTCATCTATGGAGTAAATATGGGTATATCTATTGGATACCGAATAATCCATATAGGATTAGGAATATAAATCTTATATTAATTATCAATTAGTGTTACTTTAGAAGTCTAATATGGCTTTAATAATTTTTATTATTATATATTAACAGCTAATGTTTCTTAGTTTAGAGAATAATAGGGTAAATACTAACCTGTTTAGTAATTTTCAAGAAAAATAGTTTAAATATTAACTTTCGCAACAAAATAAAAATACAAACTACGAAGAAAAAAGTTTTGAAGAAATTATTATTAACTTCAATTATTATTATTCTCATAATAATTTATTATATTAGATTGTCATAGTTAACATTAGTGTTTAGGAATTAAAGTCATATATGTATATTAGTTTTATATAACTAGTTAGATCATCGTTCAGATGTTTGATGTGAATAGTTTAAAATATTCTATATATATTTTTTTGAGAATATTCTATATATTTATATATGTAAAATTATACTATATGCATTAGAAGAATAGATTATATTTAATTATAATAGCATGTAAATAAATATTACAAATTAGCACATTTATACATATCAATAAATAATATAATTTTCATGTGTTGGAATTTAATTACCAGCTACATTCAAATAAATGTAGAAATTTAACTAATTATATTGAAAAAATCTATACATTTCTCAATTTCAAATTTAACTCTTTTCACATGTATGAGTATAATTCTAATAAAAATATCCAGAAATATAGCACCAATAATTTTATAAGGATGAACTATGGCCGAATATATCGTTTAACCCTTTTAATTTTGACGAAAAGACCTCATTGCACCCTAAACTATAAAAACGATTTTGTAGCACCCTAAACTTTATTATTTTTTTTAATAATTTCACAGTTCCTTACGCTAAAAATAGTAAATTTTTAAGGATTTTTAGTTATATGCAAAATATTGATTTGATATGTTGTTAATACAACTTTTGGAACAATAATTTTACATTTTTTTAATTTTTCAATTAGTATTTAATTAATCTAATTTTATGAATTGAGATGTTCAATGGGTCAAATAAAATATTTAATAATTATAATTTTATAAATTGGAACGTTCAACGAATCAAACTAAAATTGAGAATGCCACAATTTTTTCTAAAAAATACATGGGTGGATTTATGTATTCGGTTGATGAAAAATTAACATTCAAACTTCGTAATTAAAAAAAAAAAAACCAATGAGTTTTCCTTTTCCCTTCCCATATTGGTTGTCCTTGTCTAATTAATTATTTGACATGGAAGATTTCTTGTTAGATCCCACTGGCACGAGTTCATCAAAATGGGGAACATGAAGGTGTCATCTAAGAGAAAAACACTTGATAAGGGAGACACAAAGCAAGTAGATGTCAACTTAGGTTCAATGCAAGAGTTAGGCATAGGTTCTAAGATGGCACTAGTCAATCTCTACTCTATATCATCATGTCCTACATTAAAGTCTCGAAGGGTAGGTAGCCCTTGCTTGGTCCATATTTGGGCAGTCAAATTTTAGTTGATGCCAACTCATTGTCTATTCATTTCTCATTAAGTATGTTGAGGAAGGGATAGGGTTTTGCTTCTATTTCTCGCAAAATGGAACTTGGATCCCATTGTCTTGTCTATGCATGAAGGGGCAAGATTCTTCTTTATTACTTCTAGCTTCATTTTTTGTTTTAGATTTCTTATTGACAAGAAAAGGACGTGAGGGTAAAAAGTTATTTTATTATTTTAAACTTTTCTTTTGTAGGTATAAATAATCCTAATATAAACAGGGAAAAATTATAATATGGTTTACGTTAGTTTGAAAAATATAATCACTCTCTCTGTGTTTTTGAAAATAGACTAATTTTTTTATATGTTTAACTTCCATTATACTAATAGGCCATTTCGTAAAATTTTTGTATCTTTTTCGTTAAGTACATTATAAAATAACAAAAAAAAAATCCTTTTTTATTTCTTTTGACTTTTGGTATATTTTTAAAAATATAAAAATAGATTGGTTGTATTTCTAAAACCATATGGACCGTATTGTAATTTTTTTCAATATTTAAATTTTAATTTGTCTCGTTTGACCTCTATTTTTCTTGTTGACTTAACGAAAAAGATACAAAAATTGAATAAAATGACCTAGTATTATAATAAAAGCAAAATATAGGAAAAATTTATATAATTGTGAAAATATAGGGATGAACTACTTGTACTTCACAAATCATACAGACTATACTGTAATTTTTTCAATAAACAAATGAATTGTAACATTTTTTACAATGAGAGTTTAAAATATGGAATTTAATGACATTCTACATTTATATTTGGTTTAGATTGAGAGTTCAAATTCAATATATGATAATTATATAAAATACTTTAAAAAATTCAATTATGTGTAATCTGATTGATTTTCTCATGTTTTTTAAAAAATATGAGGATTAAAAAGTTTCGAGTTTAGATCTCTCCATCATAGAATTTATTATTAATTTGGTGAATGTTATTTAAAAAAGATGGCTACCTCTACTTTGTAGTATTATTTCGGTCCATGGATCTTTCATGTATTAAAAAAATAGCTTTAAAGAAAAATAAAGAGAGGAAAATAAAATAAGAAATAAAATGAAAATGAGAGAAATTGAGTAGGTAGAAAGCGAGAAAAAAAACCGAAAAAGGAAAGAATACGGGAAAAAAAAAAGAGAAGTGAAAAGAAAATAAAATAAAGAGTGGAGGAGATGGACGTTTTCATTTAAATTTTTAGTTGTGTAACTTTCACAAAATTGATTGAAATTCTATAAAATTTGATGGAATTTAATTATTAATTATTTAATTTTAAAACGTTAAATATTAGGAATTGAAATTGATTATTTTTTCTAAATTGATTATTGTTCTAATTACCGGATTTCGATAAGTGACTTATCATTGAAACAAAAACTAAAGCTGAGTAGCTAAAAAATGATGTTAACCCTTTATTTGGAAAAGAGAGGAAGACAGGATTTTGATAAATGACCTATCATTGAAACAAAAATTAAAGTTGAGCAGCTAAAAAATGACATTAACCCTTTGTTTGGAAAAGAGAGGAAGGAAAATATTGGGGGAAATAATGAAGAATTGTCAACTTTATTTTCACAATTGTGTTTGAATATAAAGAAGGAAAGAAATAAATTTATTTTCCTTTATTTTGGAAAGAGAATTAAGGGTAGCGTTATTTTCAAAGCAAGGTTTATTAACGACAGGGCAATGATATTTTTATAACACCAAGCTGATTTAAAAAAAAAAGCGTAGATTATAGTTTTCCAAAGCAATGGAAGTTGAGGAGATTAAGAGTTATTGTTTGTTAAATTAGGAGGGGCAATTTAAAACTTCAGAGAAACGTGTGTTGGTGAATAAATTGTAGTATATTGCATGACGTATCGAGTTACATTGAGACAAGGGTTAGTTACAAAAAACTTATATGATGAAGATACAACTATGATTGAGATAAGAAGATATAAACTCTTATTTGATAAGATAACTATGACTATTACACCCCCCTCAATTTCGAGCGTGCAAGGAACGAATTGCTAATTTACGACAAAGATGATTGTGATGCTGTCTTGACAATGGTTTTGTTACAACTTCCGCCACACAAATGAATTTAGCATATAAATCATCGTTGCGCACTTTGTCACCTACAAAGTGGAAATCCACCTTTATATGCTTTGTTCGTGCATGAAAAATGGGATTACGAGAAAGAAATGTTATGCCAAGATTATCACACCAAAGGGTAGGAACTGAGATAGAAAACTTTAGTTCATGAAATAAAGACCGTAACCAAGTTACATCAGCTGTAGCATGTGCAATGATGCGATGTTCTGCCTTTATAGAGTATCGAGCGACAATCCACTACTTTTTAGAAGACTAGGGAATAAGATTGCTGCCAAGAAATATTGTATAGCCAGACGTGGACTTGCGATCCAGAGTATTGGATGCCCAATCGACATTCGAATATACATGAAGATCGAAAGTAGAAGTATGAGAAATAAACAATCCAAACTCCTTGGTCTGCTGCAAACATCAAAGAATTCTTTTGGTTACTCCAATGAGAGTTAAGAGGCTGGTGGAGAATCACGCAATTTTATTGACAACATATGTAATGTTATGGTGCATGAAGGATAGATACCGAAGACTCCCTACAACTTGTCGTTATAGGTGAGGATCTAAAAATGTTGAATTAGTTATAGTGATGGGCTATTCATGTAATGCAGTCGGTGTAGATAAGCCCTTACAACTAGACATTTGTACCTTTTTCAATAGTTCCAAAATATATTTAGTCTGATGAAGTAAGATACTAGACGAAGTGCGCAACACCTCTATGCCTAAAAAGCAATCCAGATCACCCAAGTCTTTCAACATAAAATGAGATTGTAGCATATGAATAACTTGTTGAATACTTGATGAATGAGAGTCAGTCAAGACAATGTCATCAACTTATCTCGTGCAAAAGAGATGAACATTATGATGATTATAAAAAAGCGAAGATGAATCAACATTTGAGATAATGAAACCATATTTCACAAGAACATCAGTGACGCACTTATACCATTGGCGTAGGGCCTGTTTAACCCCATAAAGAGAGCGTTTAAGCTTACAAACATGATTAGGATGCTAGGGATCTGAAAACCCCGGAGGTTGCTCCATATGTACTGTATCGTCAAGTGCACCATGTAAAAAGGCGTTGGAAAGTCTAATTGACGAAGCATCCAGCCTTTAGATACTGCGAGGGAAAGTATGACATGAATTATTATTGGCTTAACAACAGGAGAAAATGTCTCCTTATAATCGATACCCGGACGTTGATTGAACCCCTTGGCAACTAGCCGAGCTTTGTAATGATCAATTGAGCCATTAGGTTTTTCCTTTATTTGAAAAAATCCATTTACATCTAATAATATTTTCAGTCGATGAAGGAGGAACAAGATCCCAGGTGCTAATTTTTACGAGAGCATTAATCCCGTTAGTCACAGTGATGTACCATTTTTCTTGTGAAATAGCCTTTAAGTAATAGTTAGGAATCGAAGAATGTGACACCTATGAAGAAATAATTTTGATCGAAGAGAACCGATTTGAGACCGCGTGACCATAGGGTGTGTTCATGTAGGAGCAGTTATGAACTTAGGCAAAGATGAGACACTAGAATCATTAGGTGAAGACGGTGTCCCACATGGAGGTGATGAACTTGAGTCAACAGTAGTTTATGAGGCTAAGCAAGAGGGAAGAGTACTAGTAGGACTCGTGACAAGAGTTGGCAAGCGCCCAAAATACCCTTTGATTTTTTCAAAGCAATATGGTAAGATGGAATCAAGAGTGAAGATGCAATGGATTGGTAGATAATGAGAAATTTAAATGAGTTTAGTTTGATTGGTAGATAATGAGAAATATTTGGCATCAAATCTAAAGAAGCAATGGAACCAACAATAGTGCTAACAATGGTAGATTCAATCAATATCACCATTTGGCTTTTGTGCTCTAATAGCATAAAACTTCAGAGAAACGTGTGTTTATAAATGAATTGCAATATATTACATTGATGTATTGAGTTACATTTATAGAAGGGTTAATTACAACAAACTGATATGATGAGGATACGACTATGATTGAGATAAGAAGATATAGACTCTTATCTATGACTATTACAATTAAGTCAGCTTGGTGCTATAAAAATGTCCTTGCTCTGAAAATAATATCACTGTTAACTAATTTGGGGCATTACATATTTTAATGAAAATGAATGAAATTTCTACTTTCCTCCGTTATTTTCTTTCCCGAATTGGAAAGATTCAAAACATATGGGCTCAAGTGAAAAATTAATTCCTCCTCTCTCCCAAAAGGGAAAATTAATTCCTCCGTTATTTTCTTATCTATGATAGTCTATTTATTTTAAGTTCATTGGATATTGGCTAAAAACATAGGTTTACCTGCCCAAAGACCGTAAATAACATGGGCTTCCAAACCCAAAATTGTTGGTGTTAAAGTTTAATATCCTACCTAATCCTATTAGGCTTAATTTCATCTGTCGTCCCCCACCTATAAGCTCTATTAATTACATTAATGTTTTTAAATTTAAATTTATAACAGTAAAATATCAAAACTTTAATTTATGTTATAGCAAAGCGAATATATTAGTACACTAAGGCATAACCTAATGATATGGTCTGATAATAGATCTAGGTTCAATTCCTCTTTTCCCACTAAAAAAAAGTGAATATATTAACTCTTCCATTAGAGAATAGATGGAAAGATGATGTGGATGGTTTGGAAGCATTGAAAATAAAAAAAGTTGCCATGTCTGTCCACTTAACTCAACATTTAACTAAATCTTTCTCTTATGAGGAATTCGTTTAAAATGCCATGAACTCTGCGGATTGTATCGATTACACTCTATTTTGACCTTAATTCTTAGGATACTCTAATTTGAAAGTTTTGTGATAATTATACCCTAATTAAACTTAATGTCCAAAATATATAGGTCCCATAGACTAACACATAGGTTAAACTAATCCAACCTCAAACCACTATAAGCATCACTTTGCCTGTCCCTCTTTCTTTTCCTTTTGTCTTTCTTATTCTCCAGGTCTCCTCTTCCAACACTTAAAAGTTGTAACTATTTATGTTTGTGAACAGATTGATGGGTGCCTAATGCCACCAGATGGACAAGATTCATGGCCAAAAGCAATGGCTAGTTTTTTACAGACTTGATGGTATGACTCTCACTGGAAAAGGAACTATTATAGGCAATGGAGGCAAGTGACGGAATCTCCCCTGCAAACCTCACAGAGTAATTTTACTTTATCTACTCTTACTCTTTATTTTCATAATATTTTCATCAACTATCAAATTCTTTGACAAATAATAATGAACTCCTCTTAGAATTCAATTAATAATGTCATACTAAATGTGATTTCAAGATCCTAATGTGGAGGTTCCTCCAAAGGACCATGTGACATCACTGTAATAAGTGATAATTAAATAACCAAATTACAAAAGCATTTTTTATTTATTTATTTTAAGTTTCACATATTAATTAACATGTTTAATTGTTTGTTTTGATTAAGCTAATTCGATTCATGAGCTTCAATATGATCGAGTGAAAGTGTTGGAAGAGGCGACCTAGAAAAAAAGAAAGAGAAAAGGAAAAGAAATGAGAGGGGTTCAGGCAAAACAATGCATTTTGAATAGAGGTTTGGAGTTGGGTTAGTTTACCCATATGTCAGTGCGTGAGATCTATATTTGTATTGTTTATTGATTTTTTAAATATTAATTTTAAATTAAAGTATAATTATTACAAAACTTTCAAATTAGAATGTCCCAAATTAAGTTAAAATAGGATGCAATTGATACAATCTATAAAGCTCAGGTATTTTAAATGAATGCCTAACCTACAAAATTACCTCGGCCTTTGCAATCTGTTATAATGTCACTCTAAACTGACCTTCATCCTTCAGGCACCCCAAATTAATAATTTTGTATTATTATCACACTAAATTTAAAATCCACTAGGGTTTTGAATAAAAAATAATTAAAATTGATCCCACATAACTATAATTGGGTTAACTTAACCCAAGATTCAAAATGCACCATTTTGGCACCATACTTACCATTTCACTCTCTTGTTTCTCTCCTCCCCCTTTTTCTCTTTCTTCTTCCTTTATAGTAGCCCAAATCCCTAATCGCATCTTCTTCTTCCTTTGTTGACCGACCCAGCGCTATCTTAACTGACCTAATATTTTTAATGATTTCAAATCAAAATCTCAAATACAACACGTTCAGAATTTCAAATTTGAATCAAAATCTCAAAATATTTCTCAGTCAAATAACATTTTCAATGATTTCGAATCAAAACCTCAAATATCACCTATTGGTTCAAGGTCTCAGGCGAATCGAAAGCCGTAGTATAAGATACTCATTCAATTTGCTAAACTGAACCAGCAACAGGTTCAAGCTGAATTGGGTGCTTCTGCTGTAGAAGAGAAAAGGCATTACAGAGGAGTCCGATAGAGACTGTGGCACATATATGCAGTGGAGATCCAAGACTTGAACCAAAAAGGCACTCAATTATGGCTCGGAACCTTCAACACAACTATTTTAAACCACTAAAGCCTACGATCAGTCAGCATTCAAGTTTCGTGGTTCAAAAGCCATTCTGAACTTCCCTCTAAAAGCTAGAATATGGAACACATGTGCTAGTAAGGAAAATGAACAATAGAAAGTGAGATTGTAGAAGAGAAAGCGAAAAAGGCGGTGAAGAGAGAGAAGCTTGAGGGAGATATGGCATTGAAGTCGTTGAGGTAGATGATGCTTACGGATGCAAGAGAATTGCTTTAAGATTAGGGATTTTAGGGTAAAAAAATTAGTTATTGAAAATGGTGAGCATGGTTATCAAAATACACTGTTTTGACAATTTGGGTTAAGTCAACTCAATAGTGGTTATGTGGAACCCATTTTAATTGTTTTTTTATTCAAAGTCCTAGTATAATTTGAATTTAAGGTGATAATAATGCAAAACTTTTAATTTGGAGTGCCAAGGGACGAAAGTCAGTTTAGAGTGATATTATAACAAGTCATAAAAATCGGGGTATTTTTATAGGTTAGCCCGTATAAAAAACCCAAATGTCTCCATCTATAACATCATGATCAGGGCCACTGCTTCTAAAATCAATGGAGATTAAGATACCCATTGGTGTAGGATATAGTATATATGATCAGATGTTCACCCATGGTGTCCCACCCATTGTTACCAGATTCGTTTATCACTGCAGCGTTCCAAAATCCATATCATACATCCCAAAACACAGTTCATTTGCATTCCAAAATGTTCCGTTTTGGAAGAGATAGGAGGAAAAATAAAATGACTGTGGAGGACTCTCATAGTTTAAGTGGATTTGAAATGGTGCAAGTTAAGAGAATTAGATTAATTAATGTAACATGTACAAAATTTTAAATTACTTGATATTGGTTTCTTTCTAATTAATATTATTGACTTAAAAAAAATTTGCACTAACCATACATATATTACTATTGATAATTATATTATATTTATTATTAAAACATTAAAATTAAATTGTATTATATGTTAAAATTTGTTATAACCACTAATACACGAGGAGTGTAGTTGTAGGATGAGGGCCTGTTCAGCAATTTTAGCGGGTTTAGTAGATATTAGGTATTATAATAATTGTGAGGTATTTTAGTAGCTGTTAGTAATTAGATATTAATTGTTAGCAGTTAGTTGTTTATATAACAGTTAAAGTAGAAGTGCTTGGTAAAAATATGTTGTTTAATATAAAAAGACAAAAAAAAAGTAAGGTCATAGAAAACAAGGTAAAGACAATTGATAGGCAAAGGCATCATAAAAATTTTTTAAAATGCTAAATATTAATGAGGATATTGTTACGTGAAACACTGTCTAAAACTCTAAACGGAATAAATGTGACATTATCAAACATAATAATTAATTAAAACAGTATTTTAACCAAATCAAAACACTAAACCCTATTTCAAATGTTCTTGCCGAACAAGAACCTTAATAAGTAATTTCTCTATTTAGCCTTTTGAAGTATTGGTTGAGTATTGGCAATGAGAGAGAGACCAGTAAAAGAAAAACTCTTTAAGGCTAAGTTAATAAAGCTCACATGACAACTTTTTCAGTTTTCGATGCTCTTAAGCCATCCTCATCATCTTTCAATCCATTATCTAACGAAAGAGTTAACATATTCATTTTACTGTAACACAAATTAAAATTTTGAAATGTCAATATAATAAAGGCTATAATTGAGGTACAACGAGTGAAATTAAGTCAATGTTATTCAAGTAGAAAGGAATTTGAATTTTATATCTAGCTTGGAGATTACGGAAAACAAAAGGGGTAATCACAAAATAATACCAATTTGTGAATTATTTCACACGCAATATGGTTTTAAAACTATTTACAAGTTGTTTAGTCTGAAATGATTATGGGTCTGTTGGCTTGTGTTTATCAAGAGTGTCCTAGGATAGAGGTTGGGGTCTATTTAGTCCGAAAAGAAGGGATTGAAAATAAAAAAAGTTCAGGAGGGGAAAAGCAAAGACGAGAGGAACATGAGGGATATAAGAAATTAAGGGTTGAAAAAAGAAAAGGAACACAAGATGACTTGAATGCACGAAGCAATTTAGTTAAAGTAAGATGCATCTTCTAGAAAACGTATATTTATGAATTTTAAACCAAAATAACCCTCTTGGTACCATTCTAACCATAAAAACAACTCAAATAAAATTGTGGATTGTGACTTATTTAATTGTCAAATCAGAAAAATAGACAGTTAAGCAATAATATCTTTTTCAATACTACTATTTATTCAATTTTTCTGTTAAGTTGATGTGTAGAAAAAAAAATAGACACTATGAATCACACTCTATTTCAAAAAAGTGATAAACAGTGTAACTCAATTATTTAATTTTTTTTTACTATTAATTTATTTTTTTCTCCACCATCTTCTCTTCACGCTCAATTTATTTTTCTTAACGACTGAATCTATAAATTTTATTTTAATTAAATATAAGTTTTAAAAAAATAATACACATCATTGAAGAGCCCCAACCCACAGTCACGTTGGAGTTGCTCTAATATCCTTGTTCAAATTCTGCCAATTCGGATCTCTAAGTTGGGCTGATGTCAGAAATGCCCCCTCCACATGAGCCGGCCTAAGATTACTCAGAGACGCATTGCTCGTTCTTTTTCTTGATCCCTTCCGCTTATCTTCTTGACATAAAAAATTTTTTTATCCTGATACACTTTATTCCGTTTTCTAGGCTAACAAATTCAGTTACAATTTCTTTTTTCCTTTTTAATTTAATTGTTATTTCTTCTGTAAACAAATAAGCAAGTTGATTTCTTGAAGAATAGAACTAAGAACTTTACACAAAGTGGGGGATTCAATGTAATGAACCCGAAGTACATCTCCTCTAGATCTATTAGTTCAAATTGCAGAAATGACTTGGTACTTCTAGAGCATTCTCACAAAAAGTTCAAAACTAATCCTTCAAGTGTCACTCAATTATAAATTCAAATCCTTCAATTGGGCAATCTCCATTACAAAGATAAAATTCTTGATCAGTTACAACAAAAATTCCATTTACAAGCTAACCGGTTACTTACCCCTTTTGTCCAGTAGCTGCTGCTCTCCAGAACACAAACTAAATAACAAAATAACAGTTTGCTTCCAACTCTCTTAAATTAGTCAGTCACCAAATAAATCATCATCATTATCGTCATCGTACGTGATGAAGTTAGTACCTAGTTTTCCACTCAAAGCGCTCTGTTGGGCATCATCTTTAATTGGAGGATCTGGTTTAGTACCAGAATTAACAGAAGAATATGCCCAGGAAGAACCCACTTTGCCAGAAAATGCTTCTCCATAAAGGTCATCATACATCCCGCTTTTTGGAGGAGTTCTGACCTTATTCAAGACTTCTTGCAGTTTATTAGTCACAGATGCCTGGGAACCACTGTTTTCTTTTGCCGATGACTGTTCCTTACCTTTGGGTATTACAGTAGTCTGAACAAGGGATTCATATTTTCCAACAAGACTTCCCTCTTTTACACCTATTGGACCAGGTTCTGTTTCTACATCTGCACCATCTGAAATTCCAACTACTTCAACCAGTTCTCCCCCAACTTGATCTCTAAAAGCCACTCTTGTTTTCTTCATTCTCTTAGCAGCTCTGCCAGACTGCTGGTTATCATCCCTTATACTTGATGAGGAACCAGATTTGCCAGATTTAGACAGTAAGTCAGGGTTGCTAAGACCATAGCGATTTATAAGAGTATTGTAAGCTACAACGGCCTCTTCATCAGATGGATCAGGAGGTGGTGGTAGATTAATCTCTGAAGGTGGTGGAGGGTGCGTGAAAAGAGCTGCATCATTCTTTCTCAAGATATATGTTCGTGTTGATGCAGCAAACCGCAAAGACTGGCCCACCTCAAGCTCAACAGGAACATCTTTGGTCAATCGCTCATTTGCCACAAATGTACCATGTGCAGACCCCAAATCAATTACAAAAATGCTGCAAAAGTTTTAGAAAACACAGTTTACAAAGAAACTTTGAACTTAAGAAAGGTAACTTATGACAAAGTAATCCAGAGCAAGAAAGTTTTGAGAGAAAAATTTATAACGAGATGGATGTTTAAGTGGCAATGGCACTGCTGTTAGAGGCAAATGATGTCACTTTTGAAGCTTTTACTTGGTATTATCAAGTGTCAATTGACTCAATTCTTACTGCTCAAGAGATTAATACTCTTCCTATTTTTGAACCATCACTGATGGAGGATAGCTTGAGAAAACTTGAACTTCTAGGAGATGAGGACTAGGCTTTATAGAAGCTGAAGAATTATGGCTTGAAAATCAATATGCCGATCCGAATTTCTATAGAAAATAAAGAATAATTAAGCAATCAAAAATGAACTACTAATAGTATCTAAAGCTTAGTAATAAGATCACATTAACAGTATTATAGGACTCACTCCTGTCAAGAACAAATCACACTTTCTAGGGTAGAATTGCATCAGAAAAACAAAAAGGTAAAAACACAATCTGTTGCAATTTTATTGACTGAAAACTTGATTAAAAAAAATTACCAACATGGGTATTTATAGACCTAAACTAATCCTAACCTTTACTTAATGGCACTCCAAACTAATGTTCATCCTTCAAGGATTTGGACTGACAAAATAAAGTAAAGGGAATACCATTACCCTAAACCATCAAGGACTCTAATGACTCAAAACAAATATAAATATTCCTAAATAAATAAGGTCACAATTACAGAACTACAGAATTGCCCATTACACTTGAAGTTTTTGACTAGCAACTTATTTATTAAAGTACACAAATAACTCTAAATGGATTGGAAATAGGTTATAACATCTAAAATAAATCCAAGATAAAATCTAGACCATAATTCTAAAATTCTTCAGCTTTTTTGAATTTTCCTGATTTCTTTGTCCTCACTGATGACCTAATAGCCTTAATCATTATGCACGTAAATCTAAATCCTAACATATACAAAACGCTAACACCAAGTTATAGTACATGATTGAAAAATTAAAATTATGTTGTTTACCAGAATGCTAAATTGGCAAAAGAAGTACAATATTGGTCCTTGGGAAAATAAACATAACAGAATTTTGCAGCAAGTATAAGTAAATTACTGGACCATGCAGTGGAATATCACTGAAAATTTAGATAAGATCTAACCTTCCATTTTTGTGAGGAATGACGGCAGCATGCTGGCGTGAGACAGACTGATGATCAAGCACAAAATCACACGTATGGGATTGCCTCCCAAAGACGTGTCTTCTTCTATCTAGATTAATCCGATCAAGAACCTCACCATCCTTCAAAACCTCAAGATAATAAACTCCTGACCGAGGCTCAATTGCCCAATCTGGAGGCTGCCAAGTTGACTGTCCCCCTCCAACCTGTGTTAGCTGCTGCGTCTGTCCCACCAATGGCCCTGCCTCAGGTCCCACTGGTTTTTGAGGAACATAGGTCTCGCGTTGGTTGTGAGTTTGTGTCTGAGAATGCAAATATTGAACTGAGGAATGGGTAACTGTTTTGGAAGCTTGTTGGGTAGTGGTTTTGGGAGTGGAATTGACAGTAACTGAAAATGGTTCCGAGGATTGAGCCTTTTTAAACCGTTCAAGACCCGCTCTACCATACATTCTCTGTTCTTTATACTAAAATAAGGTTCCTCAAAAGGAATAGAGAAAAAACGATAATGTAATGTGGCATTCAAATCAAACAATTAACAGATTCAGGTATTCAATGTCAGTAGTCTCAAGCAGAACATAATCCACAAGCTCAGGCAACACAGCACCCTCCAATCCAAAACCCTAACTTCAAATACAAAAACAAGCTTGGTTTAGCTTAATTTAGCTTGGCTCGTCTAACCTTCATACCATTTCAGTGACACTGAAGTTACAAAATACACTTATTAATAAAAAAAGACCCAGACTTTTCATTTATTTTTGAAAACCAAATCCAACCCAGAAAATAAAAAAGGAGCATCTACTAGGGATCCAATAGAAGGAAAACCCATTATGCCATTCAAGACAAATAATTGATTCTTCCCCGTGTTTGGTTGCCAAGAAAAAAAAAAGGGGGGGGAAACTTAAAAGCGAATTGGATGATCTATGACATGAAAGTTACAGCAAAAATATCATTCATTACAAGGAAATTGAAAAACAAAACCTAAAATTCGATTCGATAATTGAAATCATACATATAATTGAAAGATAAAACAAACAGTTACCTGAGGCTTTTAATCTAATTCTTATTCAAACTGAGGCTTCGTTTTGGGAGGGATAGGCCGAACGAGCAGCACGAAGAAGGAGCAGAAAAACTCCGAAGCCCGTAGTATTACAGGTTTTTCAAGTGACAATATTCACCTCAACTTTCACTACAATGCCACTAATATCCTTTTTCTTTTTTTTATTTGGTTAAAATGCCAATAATGCAATTACTACTATGTGTTTTCATTTTCTCTAAATGCCAATTATACTTGCAAAATTCTCAAATTTAATTCAGGATTTGAATTTTTACTTCGACATCCATTTTGATTCGCAATTGATTTTTGAATTATTTTATGATATAAATTTTAAATTTTTATTGGAAATTTCACCTAAATTAAAAAAAAATAGATTTTAAATAAAAAATGTTTAAAATGTCAAAAGACAAAAAGTAAGTCTGAAAATTCAATTCCATTTTCGAATGTGGAAAACATAAATGGAATAAAAACCAATGTTTTCAATTTACGTTATTTTTTAAAATTTTATTTTGAAATATTTTTAATATTTTAGAAGTTGAAATTTGATATACTTCATTATGTTTAATCGGAAATAGAATAAATTGATGGTAAAATCAAAATTTATATAATAATTGATTTGAAATTTTTTTTTCCTTTTACTCTAAGTTGCTTTTTATATTTTTATCTTTGAACTGCAAATTAATTAATTTATTATTTCTTTAACTCATTTAATTAGTAATGCTAATCTAATATTAACTGTTGTACAATATTTATCACATTTGAGAAAACAGTTTATTTCAAAATACTTGTCACTTTTGTATTTTCAAGAAATAATAAATATTTTTTTTTATTTATGATAAATAATTATTACTTCAATTTTATAATTTTATTTAAAATTAATATTAAATTAAAGGCAATATAATTAATTTATTATAATTTTGATGAAGTTACCATCAATTTTGTTATAATTTAAATTTTAATATATTTGATACAATGACGTTTTTTAACAGAGTATTTATATTTTAGTATGGAAGGAGTACAACTAATTAGTGTTTAAAAGTGAGTTAATTAGTGTTAATTACTTTGTTAAATACATCAGTTCCTGATTACTGTTTCTATGATAATGAAATACATTAGTTCCTCCAACTTAGTCCATGAGTTATACTTTAAAATACATTCCGAAATTCCATTTCAAATTGAAATTCAATTTAAAATTTCGATTTTGATTTGTATATCCTAAACCAATTTAGGACTCCAATAGTAAGTTTAACTTTGATAAAAGGGCCACTTATGTTATTTAAAATAATAATAGAGCCTCAGATCCAATTTCTTAATTAATCCCATAAGGCTAAATGTCCATTAGGACGAGATTAAGACTCTACGTTTTATGTTGTTTAAAATAATAATTACCCGCAAAGCTAATTTAAAATTGTGCATAAGATTTTCATCTTGCATTGTTCTTAATTACCAAAACTATAATTTTTTTAAGTAACCCTAAATTTTCACACCTCAATAGAATGCATTCATGACAGCTTAATTAAACAAAGGAGTTGAGTTCCTTTGAAAATGCTTAATCAAGTAAATATGTTAGACTTGTTTCATTCTTTATATTCAAATTTATTAAATAATAATAATGTAACTTCACTGACTTGACTAATATAAGTTCTAAAATTTTAATAGAATTTAATCTAAATACGATCAGTTCTATAAAATTAAAAATAAAAAAATTCTATAAAATTTTATGGAGTTCATTTAATCACTTGCGAGTTATCATGTTGAGATTCATGCCCTAGACATAAATTTCTAGCATATTATTTTGTGTTTATTGATTTAGTGAGGTGAGGGAGATTGATTAAGGAATTCTTGTTAACAATTGTTTTTAATATTTAATGTAGTTTGGTCTAGTGATTGAAATGCATTAAAATCATATATGATTATCAGGATTGAGTTGTGAAATCGACTGTTTAGAAAGGACTTTTAACATAATCGCTTTTTGATCCAAAAAGCATTAGTCTTCGTCTAACCATCAAATAAGAGGTGAGACGATGCACTAATAGTTAAAAAAAAATACTCTTAAACATTTTCAATATAAAAAAAGGAAATTAAGACATGCATATTGATAGTTGCAAAAGAAAGTGTTTACACAAAATTCCACCCTTAAAATAAAAGAGGTAGTATGCCAATTATTAATTACTATTGAATTGGATCATCAGGGACTACCAACAATATACTATCACACTAATGCGTTGATCAGCTCGACATTTACCAAATTTAAACCTTCTGTTAGCACACTCCACAAAGCATCGAGGATTTTTAAAGGAACGTGAGCATCTCGTAAAGTAGAAAGAGGATCGATAGAAGTATCTATTTTCAGATTTCCTATATATAAATAAATAAATAAACTATTTTCAAATAAATAAATAAATAAACAAACTTCATAATTAAATTTTTCCTTTTATAATTATTCAAGTTGAAAAGATTAAATTTATTTGGATGGAATTTAAACATTTTATAAATTTGTCAGATTCTTTTATTTTGTCAATAAAAAATAAGATCATGACTTGCGGGATTAATAAATTCCACCATATGGCCTTAATTCCATTGTTTTTCAAATTTTATCATTTTTTTTAATAATGAAAACTTATCAAATCTATAAAGTTTTTATTTTCCTGATCGAACTATATAATATGGTAATACTATAAAATTTCATATTCTTTAATCCAAACCATAAAAAAAGAATTGAAAGATAGATTACTGATTCGCACCGGGCTAATGCCTGTCCGTTTATACCATAAATATTAACGGGTCGTGCGAGTAGTATATAAAATATCATATCCACACCGATTGGAAGGATTGAATATTAAAATCTTTTGAATACTTAATTATCAGGCAGAATCAATAAAATAGGTCAATTATGTGTAAATTAAAAATAATAAAATAACAGGAATTTAAAAAGGCAAAAAAATAAATGACTGAAATTTAAATAAAGTAAAAGTGCAATAAAGTAAAATGCGATAAATAAAAGTGCAATAAAGTAAATTGTAGAAGATTAAAAAGCAGTAAAATAAAAAAGCAGAAATTAAAAGAAATTAAATAACATAAAATAAAAGTTAGAAGTTAGCCATTAGAGGTTAGAAGTTAGAATTTTCTTTTTTTGAATTTATAAATGAGAAAGTGTTTTAGTGATGGATCATCGGAAAGTGGGCGACAGCAAAGTAAGCATGAGTGATATATTTTCTAAAGGGTGGAGTGTTCTGGTTGGTTATCTCCTCTTTCAAGGTAGTCAATTATAACAATCATATGACGTCTTTCATACATTGTATATGTAATAAACTGCCCCCTTTTAACGCTAGTCTTATTCTATTTCTACATATAAAACCAATGCTCAATTTATGTGGTTCTGATGATTGAACTTCATCTTTCGATTATTCACTCACCTACCTAATGTCATGTAAATAAAAAGGCCCGACTTTATTTTACAAGCATTTATCTTGAATAAATTGAACTAGAAATCTCTATCACATTATAGATGATTCAATATTTATAAAGTCGTCCAGTATTCCGAAGGTAATATATATTAATACATCTCTAGAATGGCTGGATTACTCACTCATTTTAGATAAAACAATATAAATAACCAAATGATAATCCATTTCTTCTATTGAGATGAAAAAAAGGAGTTACAACACGATTGTTGAAAATAGTTTGGAAGGAAAACAACAATAATAATTATAAAATATGAAGGTTTTAACAAGGATAACAAGTAATATCAGAGGTTGTTTAGATCCGGTATGACATTCTCTTTAAGCACTTTGAATTGTGGTACAATACCTTCCCTTCTAACCTTTGAGATTATAGAGAAAAAGAAACTAAACTAAACTAAGCTATCTATATCGGTCTCTCCTGCCTCTTTCTTGCTCTGGCTCTACTCCTCTATTTATAGATTTCTTGTTGCTTGGAGGCTACTTAGTTCATGGATTTTTCCTTTGCAAGTGGTGCAAGTTGTGCAAGTGGGCATGAGCTGTTTTTGCAAATTGCTCAAATGGGCGTGAGCTGTCTCCAATTAATTCATAGGTTGCCATAAGTTGACATTCGTTGAATGGAGACTTGTTTCTAGAAAATTGTGTATGAGATCATTTGAGTCTTTTTATGCTATGAGGTCGTCTGTCTTAGAATTCCATGAGTATGAGATCACCTAAATGGTATTTTTGGACTTAGGTGGTCGCTTGACTTGTGTTGTTTGGACCTTGGGAGATCACCTGACTTGTGTTGTTTAGGCCTTAAGAGATCACTTGACTTGAGTTATGAGGCCTTAGCAGATCACTTAACCTTAAGTTTTTCTACCTTAGGCCATAGCCTAGGTTTCCTGACATGTATGTTTCCATATGTAAGGCAATAGCCAAATTTTCTTCATTTTCTTTTTCTTTTTCTTTTTTCTTTTTTCATTTCATTTTCTGGACTTTTCTTTGTTGGGCTTGGCTCGTGGGCTCTTTTTTATTTATATAACTTCCTCAATTTGGGATTTGGAAAATGGGCTTGAAATACTTGCTCTCAAATTGGCCTTTTTTTCGTGTTTAATTGCCAAATTTTGTGCAGTTTTGAGAAGAATATATAAGTTTAATTTATGGGGCTCCTCCTTGCATAAAAGTCAATTTTATAAATTTCCTTGTGGTAAATGCACAAACATATCAATTTAGGGGGATTTTGGTCTAAAATATATGTAAGTGTTTTGATCGTATCAATCACATGCACAACTAATATAAGAGAGAAGAAAAGCAAATACATGCACAAAGAGAAATTTTATGAGTCCCATATTTTTTCAATTGGTTTAGTTTCTAATTAATGATATGTTATTTCAGTTCAATCATATTAGGAAAAACATATATAATGCTTAAATCAAATGCTTGAGTTATATAATAATGATGCAATCCTATAAATAAAGGAAAATACTTTAAACCGAATAAATATTGGCTTTTAGATTATATATATTTCCTTTTCTTTTGTAATATGATATAATTATTAGTTGTATTTTTTATTTTAAGAGTATGAACAACTCACTTTCTATTTGATGGTAAATTTAATTTTATTATTATTTTCACAATTTTGAAAATTAATATTCAAAACAAGTTGATTTAAAAATTATTTTTTGTAATTTTTATTGAGACGGCATTTAATAAAATTGAAATTTAAGTAACGCAAGTATTAGAAATAATTTAAAGTAAAATGTTGTGGAAAAAGCACTTAAAAGGAAAGGAACAATTATAAATTCCAAAATGCAAATTAAGGAATAGCCTAATATTAAGTGTATATACGATCCGATAATTGATCCGGTTCAAATCCCTTATCCCGAAACTGAAAAGAATAAATAGATTCCAAAATGCATTTGAAATGGATGTCTCCATCTCCAAAACTAAAAAAAAAATATTCCAAAATGAGATTAATCTCATTTGAAATGGATGTGAGATACCAGTGGAAAAATTAAAAAGAAGAAAAATGTCAGAATACTCATGAGAAATAAAAAAATAAATAATGTAAATTAATATCATTTAACAACAATGAATTTTTTTTTTGAAATAACAACCGAATGATTTAAAGTATTTAGTATAAATTTTAAACTAAAAATATTGATTTATTAGAATTTTATTTGATTTTCAATTTAATAATGTATTTATTGGCATGTGATTAACCAAAGAATTATAAAATAAGGATTATTATTAAAAATGTCAGTTTCTTTTTTAAAAGAAATTAAAATAGAAATTTAATTAAGAGAAAACGGTAAAAAAATATTATATATATAATATATTTTTATATTTTTATGTAGAAAATCTAATAATGCTTATAAATTTAGTTGTGCTATGAATTACTCAAAATCGGTGCTCGTTCTATCCTTTAACCAGACTAATGAATATATATATATATTTTAAATGAGGGTATTATGCTTTAATAATTTTTTAAGCATATTAATAGATTATTAAGTTTATTTTCACTCGTAGTCGCTCAATATAAGAGTCATCACTTTATGACAATACTTTTTTGCAAGTGTACGGAATCACAACAAATAATAAAGAGTGGGTAGAGTATTGTCTCACGAATATTGTATACCAAGTACCAAAAGCATATTAACTTACTATTATTTAAACAATAATAAAGAGAATAATTATAAAAATAAAATAAATAAAAACAATAAAAAAGAATTTAAGCAAGAATATTTAATGAAAAGAAATCAAGGTTTAAAAGCAACTAGGGATTTTAACTTTACTTAATTCTATCCAATTTACTTTATTATTTCAATTGTTCAAGTAGGAAAAACAACCCTAAAATCACTAACAAACTCTCTCAATATATTGTTAGCTATTTTAATTCTATCTAGTTACCCACCTTCTAATAGTGCAATCAAATATGAATTAAATTATAAGGCACAATGAAAAATTTTGCCAATCTCGGAATTTTCTTAATTGGTTTAGCTCTTAATCTCAATCTATCTATATAATACCATATATTTAAAAATAGAGGCCTTTCTATTGTTAAGGACATCTTATGCCATTTGACATTATTTATTTTTTATTAAACATAGCCAACTATAGCTTTTTCATCCTATTTTTCTCTCCTCAATAGGATTTGATTATTTATATTTGATATTATTATAGGCAGTGTTATAGTTCATATCTGTAGTAGTTAGCTGTTCCTATTTAGGATTAAATACTCTTGTATAAATATTAGATTTATTCCCAAACAAATATATTGTGAATTACCACTTTTTCCATGGTATCAGAGCTCTAGGTTCAAGCTCGTGAAACCTTCAATTTTATTCCTTCTTTTCGTCATGGCCGGAACGTTGTATGTTATGATTATTGAGACTTCTAGTGTCATGACTTCTACTTCAGGAGCACCATCGTCTTTTTCTTCCACAAATTTCTTGTTATAGAAGATGCAGATCCTACCTATGCTTAGAGGATATGCTCTTGGTCATCATGTTGATGGCTCCTTTGTGGTCTCGGATCAGTTTTTGGTTGATAATCAAATTAAACCAGCATATATGCTTTGGCTTCGTCAAATCAAATGGTCCTCAGCTGGATTGTCGCTTCTGTTTCAGAATTGATTTTACCTCAGGTTATTGGCGGTAATACATCTCGTGAGGCATGGGATGAGCTTGTGGTGGCTTATGCTACAGCCTCAAAACCAAAGATTCGTGAGTTAAAAGACTAGCTCTATAATTCGCGTCATGGTTCTGATAGTATAGAGACCTACATACAGAAAGTTAAGAGTATTGCTAACAAGTTAGCAGCCCTGCAAAGTCCAGTTGCTGATGATGATTTAGTTGAGTTTGTTAAGTCTAGATTATGGCCTTCTTTCACTGTTAGCCTTCTTTTGCTTTTTGGTTTTATGCAGAGAAGAAAGAAAAACGTGAAGGCTGGAACTTCTACAGCTTTTTCATTTCATTAAAAATATATAGACTTACAAAACTGTGTTTTAAAAAACACAAATCAATACTTACTTCCCTAGAATTAAAGAAGTCTGTCTCTCTAAAAATAAGCTCCACCACATATTGATAATTAAGACTAAACTTCCTGAATTCTCAAGAAATTTCTGGAATAAACAAAATATCAGCTCATTAAACAATAAAAATAAAACAAAAGGAATGCTACTTTGACAGCAGCATAAGTCACTGCATTCTTAACACTCCTCCTTGACATATGGACTACTGAAAACTCCAAGTTTTTCTCTTAATGCTTCAAATCTGAATTTCTGCAGTCCTTTTGTAAAAATATCTGCTAACTGATCTTCAGAAGAGCAATGTAATAGCTGAATTTCTTGACTTCTTTCTGCTTCCCTTATAAAATGATATTTGATCTTAATATGCTTAGTTTTTCCATGGAACACAGGATTTTTAACCATATCAACAGCTGACTTATTATCACACAAATCTCAATAGCTCCATGTTGGTGATGCTTTAAATCTTTGATAACTTTTCTAAGCCATAAGGCTTGGTTTACAGCTGCAGAGGAGGCAATATATTCAGCTTCAGCTGATGATTGAGCCACAGTGCTCTGCTTTCTGGAACTCCAGCACACCACACCTGAACCAATTGTAAAACAATATCCTGAGGTACTCTTCATGTCATCATGTGAACCTGCCCAGTCACTATCTGTGAATCCCAACAATTTCACAGCAGTGTTTCTTCTATAAAACACACCAAATCCTGCACTACCTTGAATGTAACACATAATTCTTTTTGCAGCCTTGAAATGAATCTCACTAGGAGACTTCATAAACCTTGAAAGGATACTGGTAGCATACATAATATCAGGTCTAGTTGCAGTAAGATACAAAAGACAACCAATCAAACTTCTATAAATTGTAGCATCAACTGGAGATGAGCCATCTTCTTTGCTGAGTTTTTGACCATTAACTGCAGGAGTGCTTACTGGTTGACAGTTTGAGAGAGAGAATTTTTTAAGTAATTCTTTTGCGTACTTCTTTTGAGAAATAAAAATTCCCAATGGAGATTGATTTATCTCAATCCCAAGAAAATATGACATTTTGCCCAAGTCATTCATTTCAAAAATTCTTTTCATCTTATTTCTAAAGTCTTCAACTTCATTAAGATTGCTACCAGTAACCATAAGATCATCAACATATATTGACACCACAAGAAGCTCATTTCCTCCATTCTTAACATAAAGTGTTGCTTCATTGGGGCTTTTATCAAATTCCAGTTTAAGCAAATAATCATCAATCTTAAAATACCAGGCTCTAGGGGCCTGTTTCAAGCCATAAAGGGCTTTGTTCAATAAATAAACTTTTTCGGCTGCATCTTCAACAATGAAACCTGGTGGCTGCTCTATAAAGATTTCTTCTGATAAATCACCATTCAAGAATGCAGATTTTACATCTAAATGGAAAACTTGCCAACCTTTTTGGGTTGCCAAGGCAAGAATTAGCCTGATAGTATCAGACCTTGCTACTGGAGCAAAGATTTCAGAAAAATCTATGCCATACTGCTGAGCATATCCTTTTACAACAAGTCTGGCTTTGTGTTTATTGACTGAGCCATCAGAATTCATTTTGAGTTTAAACACTCACTTCACTCCAATTACATTCTTGTTGTCGGGTCTATTAACAAGTTGCCAAGTGTCATTTTTGTTTATCAGCTTCAACTCCTCCTGCATAGCTTCTTTCCATTCGAGAATCTTTAGTGCTTCTTCTACATCAACAGGTTCCAGCAATGCTATATTGCATCTGTTATAAATGTCTTCAAGTGCCCTCGTGCCTCTCACAGCTTGATTTTCATCATCAGAATCAGATTCATCTTCATTGTGAATTGCATCTTGTTGATGTAAAATCCCTTGTTTTGAAATTTGATTTTCATTAATAACTTCAGATTTCTCCCAACTCCAAGTAGCTCTCTCATCAACTTTGACATCTCTAGACACAAATATCTTCTTTGTCTTCAAATCTAGAACTCTATAGCATTTTGCATTGCTACTATATCCCACAAGTAAACCAATTTGAGCTCTTTGATCTAGTTTGTCCCTTTTCACATCTGGAACATGAGAGTAGCAAATACTTCCAAATACCTTCAGATGAGAAATTGAAGGTTTGATTCCGGTCCAAGCTTCATAAGTAGTCTTATCTTCAATCGCTTTTGTTGGCAGCCTATTTTGTAAATAAATTACTGTGTCGACAGCTTCAGCCCATAGCTCTTTCGGAAGCCCTTTTTCAAACAAAAGACACCTGACCATGTTTAAAATAGATCGATTTTTTCTCTCACTTACACCATTTTGTTGTGGAGTGTAAGTGACAAAATTGATGATGATGCTAGTTTTTTGCAAGAATAATTGAAATTGATGGGATGTAAACTCGGTTCCATTATCTGATCTTAGAGTTTTGATTAAATTGGAACTCTAATTCTCTGCGCTGCAGCTTTGAACTTTTGAAAAGCTTCAAATACTTCAGATTTTTGTTTTAAAAAATAGACCCAGCAATACCTTGAAAAATCATCAAAAAATAGAAGAAAATATTTGCTGCCATTTAATGAAGGAATGCTCATAGGTCCACAAACATCAGTGTGGATCAGTTGGAGCTTTTCAGTAGCTCTCCATGCTTGATTGGCTGGAAACGGCGTCCTACTTTGTTTACCAATTTGACAAATTCCACATATATCTGTGTGCTCATAAATCATAGGCATATTCAACACCATTTCTTTGCTTTTCAATTGTTTGAGGAAGGCATAATTGTTGTGACCAAACCTTTTATGCCACAAACAAGTTTCATCCTCAATACTGGTAAAAGCTTGTATCTCAGTTTCAATTTGCTTCCATTCTAATGGAAAGCTTCTTTTTTGCATATTGATTGAGAAAAGCTTTGTACCGGCTGAATCAACTACATCAACTTTCTTTTTATGAAAAAACAAAGCATAGTTTTTCTCTAGAAGCTGACCCATACTAATAAGATTGTGATTTATCTCAGGAACAAATAAAACATCATCTAAAATTTTTGTACCTGAAGGAGTGGTAACATAAATAGCACCCTTTCCTTTGACATCAACCAGCCTGCCATCACCAATCCTCACTTTAGAGGTATAACTTCTATCCAACCCCTTGAAAATGCCCAAGTTGGAAGTCATATGGTGTGTACAACCACTATCCAAAAGCCATAAATTGGATTTATTTTTTGCAGATGGTTCTTCTGCAGTTGTTGCCATAAAAAGACTCTCCTCCTAAGGTTCTTTAATTTCAGCTACTTGAGCTTGTGCATCCTTATTTTGTTGCTTTTGAGAGTTAGGACACACTTTATCTATGTGACCAAACTGTTTACAGGCCCTACATTGAACTCCAGGCCTATACCAGCAGTAGTTTCCATTATGATTTCTCTTGCTGCAGTGAGGACAAGGAGGATAGTTGCCTCTCCTTCCCTTGAATCTGCTTCCATGCTGATCTTTCTTCTCTTTATTCTTTTTATCACTTGAGATCTTCTTATAATTTGATGGTTGAGCTTTAATGGCATGATTTCCCACAAGAGCTCCCTCAACAGCAGTCTCTTGTCTAAACACTTTTCTTTGCTCCGTAGCTTGCAAAGAATTTGAGAGTTGAGAAAGTGTAATAGATGAGAGATCACAAGAGTCTTCAAGAGAAGAGATTTTAGAATCAAAATTTTCAAGTAAGCTCACCATGACCCGTTCGACGATTCTTTTCTCTGGCAGCTCCTCACCCAATAATCTTATTTGATTAACCACCTTCATCACCCGATCAATGTATTCTTTGATACCCCCAATGTCTTTCATTCTAAGGAGTTCAAATTCTCTTCTCAAATTGAAGAGTTGCATCTGCTTTGTTTTTGCACTCCCTTGAAATTCTTCTTGCAGCTTGTCCAAGGCCTCCTTAACAGTTTCACAGGCCATAATTATGGTAAAAATAGTTTCAATAACAGCTGAATGTATACAACTCAGGGCTCTAAATTTTCTGGCAACTTTTTCTTCATGTTGCCTAATTTGAGCCAAGGTGGGATTTTCTAGTAAGGGAGGAGGATCTACATCAGATTCAATGGCATCCCATAGCATCAGACCCTTCAAATAAGCTTTCGTCTTAACAGCCCATATATAATAATTCTCCCCAGAAAACATTAGAGGAGAAATTTGAACTATACTATTGGTAGCCATTAAATAAAATTCTCAGGTGTTTGAAGGTCTTTGTAGTGAGGTTCTTGCTGGTTTTCTCTCTCTTTTTTTCCACAGTCCCTCAAGGATCAGATTGCTCTGATACCATTTGTTAGCCTTCTTTTGCTTTTATGCAGAGAAGAAAGAAAAACGTGAAGGCTGGAACTTCTACGGCTTTTTCATTTCATTAAAAATATGTAAACTTACAAAACTGTGTTTTAAAAAACACAAATCAATACTTACTTCTCTAGAATTAAGGAAGTCTGTCTCTCTAAAAATAAGCTCCACCACATATTGATAATTAAGACTAAACTTCTTGAATTCTCAAGAAATTTCTGGAATAAACAAAATATCAGCTCATTAAACAATAAAAATAAAATAAAAGGAATGCTACTTTGACAGCAGCATATGTCACTGCATTCTTAACATTCACCCTTTTACTCGTGCTTTGGATGCTCGTCATGAGGATGTTACTTTCAATAATCTCTATGGTATGTTGTTGAATGAGGAAAGGGAATTACAGCTGATGAATCACGTATAACACCAATTGCTTTCTTTCGGTAGACACAGCCTGCAAGGCGTGGAGGTGGTCGCGGTAGAGGCTATCGAGGTCGTGGTGGTAGAGGAACCTCCTTTTCTCTGAAATGGAACACTCGAAATTTTAACCCTCTGCGCCAACTCTTTCTTTACAATAGAACATTGATACTGGGTTCTCAGGTACCTCGCAATCTGCTCCTTGGGACTATTTTATTGTGACTTGCTATAACTGTGGTGGCTCAGGTCATATGTCTTGTGTGTGTCCTTCTCTGAAGATTGGCAATGGAACTCGTCCTTCTCGCCTAGTTTCTCACCGTGCTAGCACCTCCTCATCTTCCAATCGATCATGATTATCTTTCACTTCTCCCATTTGTTTATCTTTGTTGTGTCTTCAAAGTCTAATGGTTATGGTATTTGGCATGTGTCGTATTGGTCATGCCTCTGCTGCAACTATTAGGAAACTAGTTTACATTAACGATTTTGTGTCTTCCAAAAACAGTTTGTGTCAGGCTTGTGCTATAAGCAAAATTCATAAGTTACCTTTTCCCAATTCAGATTCTCATGCTACTGGACCTTTAGATTTAATTTGTTCAGATATTTGGGGTCCTGCTCTGACTATTTCTAATGATGGTTTTCGTTACTATGTCATATTTTATGATCAGTTCAGTAAATACACTTGGATATATTTCTTGAAAATAAATATGATGTTTTAGATATTTTTCATCAGTTTCTTACCTTAGTTGAAAAATTTTCTGATCGTCCAATTAAACAATTCCAAGCTAATTGGGGCGGCAAATTCCAAGCACTTACCTCATATTTATGAACTCATGGAATTACCCAACGAATTTCCTGTCCCCATACACCTGAACCAAATGGATGTGTTGAGCCTAAAACATCAACGTATAACTGAAACTAGTCGTGCTTTGTTGCATCATGCATTTGTTCCCTTTTATTTTTGGTCCAATGCCTTTGAGTTTGCTATTTACATTATTAATCGATTACCTACACCTCATTTGGAACACAAGACCCCTTATGAGATTTTATTTAATGCTAAGCCTGACTATACTTCTCTTAAGAGTTATTGATTCATTATGTTTTCCTTGGTTTCGATCATATAGCAAGAATAAGTTGGATTCAAGATCTAAATCGTGGGTTTTCATGGGTTATATGTTTTGATATTGCTTATAATAAGTTTTGTGTTTCTCATCACGTTCTCTTTGATCAATCTGTTTTTCCTTTTTAGGCACAAAATGATGTGACTTCTACTCTGTAATTCATGACTGATTTATCTCTTACAATTGGCCTTCCTGTATCTCCATGTTTACCATCGCAAACTACTTTATCTCCTTCTTCGACTTCTACAACTTCTGCTCCATCTACAGCTTAACGCGTCTCTCTACCCTTTATTGATACATTTCAGCCTTCTTCGATGGTACAGCGAGTACAAATGGCATGGGACTTTAGTTACTTGTCTCATTGGATGAGGCTGCTTCTTCTCCATCTGGAAATGTTTCTTCTTCATAGGCATCTCCACAGCCTCCACCTACTCGTATTCACCTTACGGTGGCACGTGCTCAAACGAGCAATCTAAAACCGATATAGCCTCAATCATTTCATCCATCTTCATTGCCTGATTTAGAACCCACTTCCTACACTCAAGCTGTAAAATTGCCTTGATGGCCTGAAGCAATGGTGACTAAATATAATGCTCTTCTTAGTAATGGCACATGGCATTTGTCGCATAAAGTTGTTGGTTGTCATTGTGTTTTTAAAACTAAATTTCATGCTGATGGCATTATTGAGCGACATAAAGCTCATTTAGCGGCAAAAGGTTACCATCAACAACCTGACATAGATTTTCAGATACATTTAGTCCTTTGGTCAAGCTTACTACGATTCGCCTCTTTCTTTCCATTGTTGTTGCTAATCGGTGGTCAATCCGTCAATTGGATATTTGGAATGCCTTCTTACATGGTAAACTTGATGAGTTAGTGTTAATGACTAAACCTCCTAGTTTTGTTGATCCTATGCGTCCCGATTATGTATTTCAGCTGGAGAAATCAATTTATGCTTTAAAACAGGCTCCTCGAGTTTGAAATCAGTGCCTTACCCATGTGTTGCGTGGATTTGGCTTCTTTGGTACTAAGTCCGATAATTCACTATTTTATTTTCCTCAGGGAGCGGATAAGTCATTTTGCCTCATTTATGTCGATGATATTGTTATCATTGGCTCTAATTCTGCACTTGTTCAGAATCTTGTTGATCATTTGCTATCTCGTTTCTCTGTTCATGATCTTGGCAAGCTCCATTATTTCTAGGCTTGGAGCTACTTGGAGGGACAACGGACTTCAACTTCATCAATTTAAATATATTAAAGAACTCTTGCACATGAGTGGTATGTCTTCTTGTAGTGATATCTCTACTCCTCCAACAGACAAACTTTCCTTGGGTGTTGGCGTTAAGTTTCATCATGAGTCTTTATTTCGCAGTATTTTTGGTGGGCTACAATACCTTGCGTTTACCATGCCTGCCATTGCTTTCTCTATCAAAGCGAGTCAGTATATGCATGTACCTACTGTTCTTCATTGGGCGACTGTTAAGCAGATCTTGCAATACTTAAAAACTACTGCTACTCATGGTTTGTTCTTCCCCTTCCACAGCACTCACTCCTTGTGGTTTTTATGACTCAGATTGGGCGGGTGAAGTTGATGATTATAAATCCACTACTAGTTTTGCTATCTTTTATGGTTCTTCTCTTGCTTTATGGTCAACAAAAAAACAACTTGTTTCTCGATCTTCCATCGAGGCTAAGTTTCCAGCTCTAGCTGCTGCCGTATCTGATTTAATATGAATTCACAATTTATTTTCTGAAATAGGTATGCCCGTTACTATGTCCCATATTCTTTGGTGTGGTAATCTCAGTGCTATCAACATCACAACCAATCCCGTGCTACATACTCGTACCAAGCACATGGAAATTGACTTCCATTTTGTATGTGATTTAGTATGTCAAAAGAAGATTCAGGCGTAGTATATCTCTTCTCATGTTCAAGTAGCTGATGTCTTGACAAAGCCATTGCTCAAAGCTAGTTTTCGCGCTCTTCGTGATAAGTTGGCCGTGTTTGCTACCCCTGTTCAACTTGCGGTGGCGTAATGAGGAATATATTTATACAATTTGATATTATTGTTTTCCTGTATTATAGGTATTGTTATATTTCCTTTCTCTAGTAGTTACCTGTTTCCAATTTAGAGTTAAATACTTTTGTATAAATGTTAGATTTATTTCCAAAGAAATATATTGTGAATTACCACTTTTACAATAGATGCATTCATAACTTTGTCACCATAATCAGCATTGATATATAGGCCTAGCTAAGATTCAATGTCAAACAGTAAACCGAATTACCTCAAAATCAAACCATTGAAGATGTTAAATTAAATGAGATCTCTCTTTTCTCTTTAGTCTTTTAACCTTAGTTTTAATTTGGGGCTACCGCTAATAAACAGCAGTAGCCTTACCTCCTACTTTCTACTCTCTATTTTGCTCAATCTTCTTTTGGTTCAATAAACTCATATATGTTTTTTTGTTTATAACAAATTAATCTTTTTTTTTTTTGTTATTATTGGTTTGTCTCCGTATTTGGAGTTCTTTTGTCCCTTATTTGTGAGAGTTTATTACTAAATAAAACCATGATACTTGACTTTATTTAGTTGATGACTTTAGATCTTGATTTACATTGTGAATCTTTCATCATGGAACCTTATAATGCGGTATAATCATTCATTGATGCTATTAACACACAGTGATGGAAACTCAACTATACTTATCATCTATTGCGAAATTCTTAGAAAAACAATTAAGTTATAGAAGATTCTGAGAGGTTATTACTTCGAACCAAATCAATTAACAGATTAATTGGTACTATATAGATTTGTATTTATTGTCAAGATCAACTCCAAACGAAAAGATTAAATATGACATTTTTAATTTTAGTTTGATTATTCAAAATAATTCATATTCTTTTTCTTTATTAAAAGATCAGCGATCTCTATCAGCTACTAATAATATCCATATGATTATTTATAATTCTTGATATTTTTATTATTATTATTATTAATGAATTATGTTTTCAAAAAAAAAAAAGAAAGGTTATGATTTAAATATTTTTAGAATATTAACTAAAGGGATAAGACGTAGTAGTATAGAATCCTTATATTTGAGCCTAACATAAAAGTTGAAACCGTTTTTTACCATCCAGCACTTGACAGGATAAGAAATATTGTCATCCCTAAACTATATGAACAATATATCTAAGGAAAAATTATAGTACGATCTATGTGGTTTGCGAAATACAATTAGTTCGTAATTGTTTTTTTTAAAATATATTAATTTATCCATTTATTTTGCTTTCATTACACTATTAGGTCATTCTGTCCAATTTTTACATCTACGTCGTGTGTGTCTGTTGCGGAAAAACAGAACGGAAGGATAGGAGTCAATTAGTTCTGGCTGTGAGTATATGTTACATAGAGATGTGTTTGAAAGGTGCAAGTGTTTTAATGATATGGATGATTTCCTTCTTGCACCGCCACCAACCACTAGGTAAACCTCCATTACCGCCACCTTCTCTTTTTTCCTTTCTCATTGGCCATACAAGATGATCGCCTCGACAACAAAAACAATAAAAAGTTGGCCCAACACACAATGAGACAAGTTGTCTTTTTAGCTCTAGGGCATTTTGGGCTTCTTAATTAGATTTAACGGAAAAAATTACTAATTTTAATCTGAAGGACCATTTGATGAGACTGAATCAAATCTCTGAGATTAAATATAATCTCTATATTTATAAGATCTTGGTTGAATTGAATCATTCCAAGAGCTTGCCAGTTATTTTTCTTGTTTGCAGATACTTTGTGTACTAGTTTAATGAAATTACAAGTGACTGACACCATCAAATGCTAGTAACATATCAACACAATTAAATCACAAAAGAATAACCAACAAGCTCTTGTTTGCAAATTTCTTTTTCTATTTAGCTTGAGAGGGTAATTTTCACGTAAAGCATACAATTACATCTCTACTATGTATGATACTAAAACAATGACGTCATCAACCATGCTTTGATAAATGGAGCATCTATAGAGTGAGAACAATCATCCTTTTGCAATTTTATTCCATGAGCAGTAGGTGTACACATTGGTTTGCATTTGCCGAGTTCAAATTTTTTAAGCAACTCCTATGCATATTTCTTGTATGAAATAAAATCCCTTGCTCATCTTGAACAATTTCAATCTCAAGAAAATAACACATTAAGCCAAGATAATTTCAAAAAAAACTGCTGCATATTCAATATGAATTCTTTTATTGCCTGTGACAAGTAAATCATCAACATACATAAAAACAATAAGCACATAACTTGTTGAGTTACATAAAGAGTTGTCTCATTCAAGCATTGTTTAAAATCGAAAATCAACAAGTAATGGTCAATCTTGGCATAATAGGTCCTTGATGCCTATTTTAAATGGTAGAATGCTTTCTTCAACAAACACACTCTATTGTCTCCATCATTAAAACTTTTACGTTGCTCAATATATACTTCTTCCTTCAAAGAACCATTCAAGAAAGCTGATTTCACATCCAATTGAAAGACTTGCCATCCTTCACTTACTGCTAGAGCCGAAATCAATTTGATAGAGTTAAATCTTGTAACTGGTGTGAAGGTTTTTGAAAAATCAACCCATTGTTACTAAGCATAGCCTTTAATAAGATATCTTACTTTGTGCTTATTTATGGAGCCATTAGAATTTAATTTCAATTCACACCCATTTAGATCTAATTACATGCTTATTCAATGGTCTAGGAACTAAAACCCAGGTTTCATTTTACATAATCATCTTCAACTCCTCCCCATGGCAACCCTCCACTTAGACAATTTCAAGGCTTCATCTGCCTGAGTTAGTTCAATTTAGACAATATTACATTTGTTGTAAATATCCTCTAGTGACCTAGTTCTTCTAATGCCATAATCATCTTCATCTAGTTTGTCTTCATTATCAATTGAAAGTTCGTGCTCTTGCTAAAAATAGCCTTGTTCAAGGACTAATTTAGAATTTACTGTATGTCTCCATTTTACTCAAATCTCATTCACCATTCTCATTGAATTTGACATTGCTGTTGAAATACACCTATTTAATAATAGGATTTAAAATTCTGTAAGCTTTGAATTCACTATTATAAACTACTAAAATTCCTTTTTGGGGATCCAATTGTCCTCTTTTTGCATCCAGAATAAAAGAATAACATATGCTTAAAGGATTTTGAGATAGCTACTGATGATTTAACTCCAAACCAGCTTTTAAAAGAGTTTTTCCATCAATAGCTTTGGTTAGAAGCTGATTTTGAATATATATGGTAGTTTACAGCTTCAGCCAAAGAACTTTGGGTAAATTTTTTCTTAAACAAGAGACATCTAGCCATATTCATCATATATCGATTCTTTCTTTCACTTACACCATTTTGTTGAGCTGTGTAAGCTACTATTACTTGATGGTGAATACTCGCTTCTTGCAAATCTCGCTTGAATTGATTAGATGTAAATTCAATCGCATTATTAGACTTTAAAATTTTGATTTAATAGCTAGCTTGGTTCTCTACCATTGACTTAAACTTCTAGGAAATTTTGAAAACTTCATATTTGAATTAGAGGAAATACACCCAGCTAAATAAGGTGTCGTCATTAATAAATAATAGAAAATACTTGTTGCCATTATAAGAAGAGACACTCATAGGGCCACACACAATTCAAGTTTTATAGAACCTTTGCATGCTTAATCAATTTGGAATGGTGTTTGGCTGAGTTTGCCTAATTGACAAATTTCACATATTGTTAGCATCTTCAAGTACAAATTCTAAATCAGCAACTAATTTCTTAGGTTATAGCAATTTTAACGAACTGAGATTGGTGTGACCAAGTCTCTTATGTCATAAATCAGATTCTTCTTTATGACTCAACCAAGATTCTTCTTCAAAGTTCCTTAAAAATCAACCCATTATTGCTAAGCATAGCCTTTAACAACATATCTTGCTTTGTGCTTATTGATAGAGCCATCAAAATTTAATTTTAGTTTGAACACCCATTTGGTTCTAAGACATGCTTATTCAATGGTCTAGGAACTAAAATCCAAGTTTCATTCTTCATAATCATCTTTAACTCCTCCTCCGTGGCAGCTCTCCACTTAGGCAATTTTAAGGCTTCTTCCACCTTAGCTGGTTCAAATGAGACAATATTAGATCAGTTGTAAATTTTCTCTAGTGATATGGTGCCTCTAATGGCATAATCATCTTCTTTGTCAATTAGAAGTTCATGCTCTTACTAAAACTGGTCTTATTCAAGGATTGATTTAGAATTTATTGGCTCCATTTTACTCAAATCTCACTAACCCATTCTCATCGAATTTGGCGCTCCTACTAACATACACCTATTTAGTAATAGGATTTAAAATTTTATAGGCTTTGGATTCATTGCTGTAACCTACTAAAATTCCTTTTTTAACTCGTTGATCCAATTTTCTTCATTTTGCATTTGGAACAAAGGAATAACATATGCTTCTAAAGATTTTGAGTGAGCTATTAATGACTCCAAACTGGCTTTCTAAAGGGGTTTTCCATCAATAGCTTTGGTTAGAAGTTGATTTTAAAGATATACAATAATATTTACAGCTTTAGCTTAAAGAACTTTGGGTAAATTTTTCTTAAACTAGAGATATCTCGCCATATTCATCATATATCGGTTCTTTCTTTCACTTATAGCATTTTATTGAGGTGTGTAAGCTACAATTAATTGATGGTGATCCTTGCTTCTTGCAAATCTTACTTGAATTCATTAGATGTAAATTCGATCCCATTGTTAGACCTTAAAATCTTAATTAAGGAGTCAACTTAGTTCTCTACCATTGACTTAAACTTCAAGAACATTTTGAAGACTTCCTATTTAAATTGGAGGAATTACACCCATTAAAATATTGTATAATCATTAATAAACAATATAAAATAGTTGTTGCCATTATAAGATGAGACCATCATAGGGCCACATACATCGGTGTATATTAATTCAAGTTTTATAGAAGCTCTCCATGCTTGATCGATTGGGAATGGTGTTTGGCTGAGTTAGCCTAACTGTCATATTTCACGTATGTTGGTATTTTCAAGGGAAAATTATAATCATGTCTCTATACAATACCAAATTTAACTACTCCGTCCCCATTTTTTTTAAAATACACTACTTTGTCCCTTTATTTTAGTCGCGTTATACTATATTATACTTCCGTCTAACTTAGTTGATTATGGACGTTAAATGGGCATAAGAAGATACAAAAGCCCGCATACACAAAAACAAACTGTAGTATCTATAATAATTTCAAGATCTGTAAATCAAAAATCAGATTTCTCATCACTTTCAATCTCATCCTTTTCCAAACCAAGCAATGGCCACTGCACTACAAAAGAAATCCAAGTTTCTAAACAAAACTCATAATTTACTTGCCAAATTATTCATTTTCAAGCACAAAGATAGACATACAACCTTATTTACAATCTCATTAATGTAAAAATCATGAAAGTAGAGTATATTTGCTGCCATAACAAGAAAGCTGCAATCTCCCTTCTCAAACTTGCAAGAAATACATTTATTTCAATTTAAGGTTCATTTGGCAAATTGAATCAAGATTTTGTCCAAAATTTTTGCATAGACAGTGCTTTAAAACCTAGCTATATAAAAGTTGAGGATTATTTATGGAGTCGCAAGAAGTGCTGAACTTGAAATCACACCAAGTTATGATTTCCCTCTCTCTCTCCTCTAAACTTACAAAACTTTCAAAATGGAAGGGAGTATTTTGTAGAAAACGCAAATTTAATGGAGAGATAAGGGTATTTGAATTTTATAAGTTTTTAACAGAAAAAATTGAAAATATTAATGGAAGAATAGAATAGTTGGAGGAATCAAAATATAAGGGTAAAATAGTGTATTTTAAAAAAAATGGGGACAAAATAGTTAATTTTAGCATTATATAGGGACATGTTTATAATTTTCTCTATTTTCAACTACAGATGCCAAATTAGCAACTAACTTCTTAGATGATAACAACTTTAAGGAATTGAGATTAGTGTCACTAAGTCTCTTATGTCATGAATCAGATTCTTCTTATTGACTCAAACAAGATTCTTATCTAAAATTTCTTAAATTTAGAGAAAAGCTTCTATGTTTCATTTTAATAGCAAATAACTTTGTACCAAAAGGATCGCTAATTTCACAAGTTTTGTCTTTAAATGGTAAATTATAATTCTTATCCAATAGCTGAATAATCGAAAATAGCTTTGATTTAGTTCAGGTACATAAAGAACATTAGAAATAAGCTTTATACTTGAAGGAGTTTATACACTCACAACTCCTTTGCCTTTGACATCAACAAGCTTACCATCTCCAAGTCTGACTTTTGAGAAGTAATTTGTATCCAAGCTATCTCACCAAGTTGGTATCTTACATGGTTTGTGCATCCGCTGTGAACAAGCCAAACTTCTTTAACTTTAGTTGAGAAACCACATTCTTTAATTTCAATAGCAGCAAAAAAGTTGTCCATCATGATTTTCTGAATTTTCAATGACTTATGCAGGATGAGCTTGTGTTTATTGATTCAGATTTGTAGAACAAATTTCCTCAATGTGACCAAATTGCTCACAAACTTCACATTGAGCTTCAGGTTGAACTAGTAGTAATTCTCAATATGGTTTTGGTTTTTTGCAATATGGACAAGGTGTAAATCTATCCTTCATTTATTTTTTTTTAAAATTTTCTTATTTTTGCTTTTTTATCAGTTCGCTAGCCCCTTAACCTACTTTCATTTTTATTTTCTGAATTGCTACAAGAGCCTTCTCTCCAATGGTTTCTTCTTCCCTGTAAGCTTTTCTTTATTCTATAACTTGTAGAGAATTTGAAAGTTCATTTAAAGGGATTTGTGACATGTCCCAAGTATCTTCAAGACAAGATATTTTATATTTTCTACACAATACATCTTTTTTTTTTATCAGCAAAAAGAAATAATTTTATTAGAAATTCAAAAAAAACTTATCAAAATCCAACAAACAATCCCAAGTCAACAGACTTTCCGAATACACCCAACTTAGAGAATGATAAGTGAAAAAACCTGGTTTATATTACATCTAAATAAAGAAAATAAGCTACAAAATGGAAATTTATTCTTAAAAAAAGAACAAAAGAGTCTTTTGCGATGAACCTATTTTACAATTGAGAAGATATAACATAAATTAAGTTCTTCAAATCATTACTGGAGGAAGAATCACTTTAACGCAAACTAAATCCACGCAAAAAAAAAAAAAAAGAAAATACATCTATATTGGTAAATTTTATATTTTCTGATTAAGACGGTGGAAAACTTCTTCAACAGGGATTATAATTCCTAATTAGCATCGGACAAATTTCAAGAATAGCCAATCTAATTTTTGCAATATAATAAATAATATATAATGTTAGTTTTATAATATTACTTTTATTTAAAAGATGAAAATCATGAAAAATTAAAATAAATATGATTACGAATATTAGTATTTTTATTTTAAAAGAAGAAAATCACGAAGAAATAAAATATGCATCGATGATTACATTTGTTTTATCATTATTAAATTTAATAATATCTTTTTTCCTATATAAATGCGCCCTTGTCATTTTCACTGGACAGATACGTTGGTAGTAAATTGACAAGAAAAAAAGCCTAACAAACCAAGCAGCTAAGGCAGCAAAGTAAGGAGTTTCGAAAAAGGCAGCGAAGTATGGTTGGGCAAAACTATAAAAGAGATTCCGTTAATTATTTCATTCAGTTTGAATTGAATTTATTGCTCGATTTGAGTTGTTTACATATAAATTCATCGGTTGTGCTTAAATCAAAATAAAAATAGCAAAAACCAATTGGTTCAATTTAGATGTAAATTTCAGTCCAGTTCGGTTTGTCAGAAAAAAATTTCAGTTTGTATTTCATGAACTCAATTTGGTTTGAATCAAACCGGCCATTTGCCCAACCCGACAGTAAAGTAACTAAACTAAAGCGGTTCAATGCCAATCTCAATATTACGAAATGCATAAGAAATTTCTACCAAGACATTAATCTAACAGAAGAGTTCAAAAGATGCCGGCCTTCTTCGACTTCCACCTAAGCTACGCAGGAAAGGCCCAAAGCCAATCCCAGGGAACAGTAAAGTTTCTAGAGCTCAAACCATGCGTAGAAGATTAACATTGACACTAGAGCGAGGCACAGGACTGTAGGACAATTATTCAACAAATACAGTAAGATAAACGGCATTTGTTGCACAAAGCTAAACACAACTGTTGCTGACATCTATTATCCGAAAAATGTGCTTCATCAATACATACCCCTGAACTTCTCAAAGCCCTCTGAATTCTAAATCCAGTGCAGCAAAAAACAAAAATGTTCTGCCATCACCTGAGAAACCAGTTAATTCTGAACAAGGAAAGACTCGAAAAATTTTACAAATATGATGGAACAAGAGCAGCTCCAGTGAATCTATGTAGAGTACAGGTATTTACAGGTCTTTTTGGACAAAGGATTTCCATCTTCAATTGTACGGAAAGAAACTAACTGGTCTCCCATTAGTTCATCACTGAAGTCCTGTCCCAAGCAACGAGTCAGTATCGTTTTCCCCTTGGAGTTCAAAGAATCGTCAGGATCTCCCTGAATACCCCTTGAGGATCTCCCTGAATACCCCTTGGAGTTCAAAGAATCGTCAGGATCTCCCTGAATACCCCTTGGAGTTTAAAGTAACATTTTCACAATCTCTCCAAATACCCCAATTCAAGAAATGCCAGACAAATATAACATGAGATTGGAGGACTCCCTCAATCAAAATGGACACAGTGACGCTTTCTCATAGAAATCGAAAAAATTGAATACAGCAGAACACATCTCCTATCTGTTTGCATATTCCCTCTCAATCAGACTGAAAATCACCTTCAGCCAGTCTTCCAAATTGGAGAGGATGTTCTTTGTAATCCTTTTCTGATGCTTAGTGCTTTTCTGCCATGCAATTCCCATGAAAACATGGACATAACAGCATTTCGGTCTTGCAGGCAAATCCTCAATTTGATATCTCAAGTGAAGCTACAGGGAATAAAAGACAATCATCAATCACGCAGAATAAAGAAAAATGAGAAATAGATAAATAATAAATAAATCCTGAAGTGAGAGGAAGAATTAATAGAATCATTATAAGAGTAAACCAAGGCAAAGACATTTACAATTTAATAGCAGTCACCACTATAGACGTACATTAAAATTGTCACCAAGTGGAACTCCATGGAGAGTCATAACCTCTTCCACAAACCAACCTTTACGATCAGATTGGGGGTATTTCTGTTGTGTACTGGTCACCTCTCCTCTGTAATGAGATATGCTCTGATCATATCTGTAATATATCTGCCTCTCATATACATCAGCCTTTACCAATTCCCATGGGGTGTAAGAATAGTTAAGACAACCAGCTTTCTCCATAGCTTTGCGCTCTAACTCACCCCCACCAAACAGCCACATCAAGAAATTGGTCTAGAATAAAATAATTACTGTCAAATAAGAGTAATCTGCAGAATGTGCAAATGCTATTGCAGGGACAGAGAAAAAGAAATAACTTACAGGGACAGAAACAGAAGAGGAATAAACCTCAGACATGTTGACATCCTCAAGATCCAAGAAGGAACCACTTTCATCACTATGGAGGAGTTTGGTTTCTGAATCTTCTTCAACTATTTGCACCTTCTGTTCAGGAGTCAAAGATCTAGCCTTCCATAAAGCCATGATTGTCCTATGAAGCATTCACAAAATTAAAATCCATGTATGCCACTGATTTCTGTCTCTTATAGTTACATAACTCTCACTAACCGTGTAAAATACAGATAGGGAGGATCATTTCAAGATAAAAGGGGCTTCGGATATGAGATAAAAATGAAACGCACCTAGGAAGAGGAGGCACACCAATATTTAGCACTCGTCTTTTTTTAGTTTAAAGTTGTTAGCACACAAGTAGAATTGCTATATACTTACAAATATAAAGAAAGCAAGTATATTGTAAAACCAACAAAGCTCTATCATGGAAACATTGTGCATTAATATGAGCATTCCTAGAATGATGGTGCTAAAAAGATTAGCAAGAAGAGATGTCAAATACAGATCAAGGATCAGGTTCATTGCCATTTTGAAACAAAATGGCCCAGTCATCAAGGCATTCAGTTTGTGAGAAGTGAGAACAACCAAGGAAAAACAGAAAGGACATGACAAAGATCTCATATTATTATGTTTTGATATCCATTAAAAATAAAGAATTCTACCAATTCTGCAAGATCAGTACGTCCCTATAATCAACTTTTGTGGCCAAGAAACAAAAATGTAGTTTATGTATGGTTCAAGAATGCAAAAGTTAAAATGAATAGCAAGCAAAGTTACCAAATCATATTGAGCCTTATGTCCATTTCAATTTCAAATAAACATTCTAGTATAAAATTATTCTGACATATTATTAATTACAGTACTAAGCTAAAATTATAAAATAAAAAATCTATGGAATTGAATGTTTCATCATATTTTACTTCCAGAAAATATGATTTAACTACAGTTGCTATGATGTCTGAAGATTAAAATACACAGAATTAGATGGGAAAGGCTGAAAGGGCACATGATTTGTAAACCACACAGTAAAATAAATAAAAGAACAATTGTAGACTAACATTCATTCTAGAAAGAGTATAACTGATAACATTGATCACTTACCTATGCGCTACATTAAAAGATACAAAAGACTGGAAATGGAATTTCAGCCTCCCCTCCTCATCTTGTGTTTTTGCCCCATGTCTAGCATCCATACCTCTGCCTTTCCGGAGAGTCATGACAATAGTGGGACTACCCATTGATGATAATGTAGGAGCGTAAACTTGAATATCTTCAATATCCTCCCAAAGGAAGAAAAACTTAGTCTTCTGCCCAAACAAATTTGCATGAAACCCAATTATTCTTGCTGACAGAAACAAGCGACCCTGTACAATTACAAAATCAAGTCAATAAAACAAGAAACTACCATCATTTAACTCACAAAAGGCTAAAATGCCATACTTTCTGACTAACAATATACCAAAGGAATTATATGACTATCAGAATATAAAGGATAAGAAAAAAATAGGAAAAAGAAAAGGCCACCAATGGCACCTGCAGGGGCATTTTTCGCTTTAGGTGACAGGTAAAATCATTGATGAGAAATTCCTCAGGTGGAAGCCCAAAGAGCTTTTGAAAGGCTGAATTTGTTTGTGGAGAACGTAGGCTTATCTACGAAAGAATTCCATAAAGAATTTAAATAAATAAGAAATTACAAGGAAAAAAAAATGTTACAGAACATATAATTTAATTGACAATGTGAGAATCCAATACAAACAAGCCATCCATGTACCTTCTTTCCGACCTCCTTCTCCATCTTATTTATGTATTCTTTAGCAATATTACTACCTCTGGTATTATTCAAGAAAATTCTTAGGTGCAGCTTAGACTGGCATGCTTGGGCCAACTTTCCTTTAAGAGGAACCCACACATCAGCAAGATCTGATATGTTAGATTTTAAAAAATTAATTTCGGCATGTCCCAAAGATGTGGCTTCATCAAAAGGCCCGTCAAAATCATATACTTCCACATCCAGCACAGAAGGAGGTTCATCCATTGCATCAAATTCAAATATTTCTGCAAAGACAGAAAATGCCCATCAACATCAGAAATCAAAGGAACAATTTGCATCATATTTATCACCAAATATAAACGCAATTCCATATAAAGATTGCATCATTCACACAACTGGAGAATACTTTATAGCAGCAATTGCTCTGCTTTAATTGAAAAAACTGCCAAGGGAAATACCATTCCACAATGGATCAGACTTCTGGAACTTAATTGAGCTGGTTCTAGTTTTCCCATTACAAGTGAACACCACATATGGATCGCAGAAGCCGCTTGCATCAACAGCCGCTAAATTATTTCCCTCAATCAGTGCAACAGTGAGCAGCCAACCATCCCCTTGTGCTTTGACTCCATGATCACTGCCTACAAGAAACCAAGTAAAGTAAGCCACAGCAATCAGAAGAAAAAAAATAATGATTTGTTCATGCAACCAAACTGTCAGATACAGAAAAGAGTACTCTGTAAGAGTTCACAGAATAGTTTGTTGTCCTTATGAACAGGTGAGTTCACTGGATGTGAATATTACCCTTTTGTACCCTGGCCTGCATGAAGCGAGAAAGTAACTCTAGCACCCTTTCACATTGAAGAACAAGGACACCACACACGATGACTTCACCAATTGAATCTGGTAAGTCAAGTCCTACAAACTCTAGCCCTTGAATTGTGCTGGAAGGAGATATCCAGATGTGCAAAAGTACATATAATCCAATAAAAACTGTAGATACTACAGTAAAATTTGCAAAATATTGTACAGCCAGTTTCCAATTCGACTGGTTTTCCGCCTGCAATGAGGCCAAAACCTGTTCCTTGGTAGATCCCATGTCCTTCAAATCAACTGGTTTAACAGTTTGGGATAATACAGATGAAAATTGTTCATAGCTGTCCTTTAGGCCTTGTTTAGCTCCATTTTCTATCATACCTTTCATCATGGTACTCTGCAAAAAGTTCATTCGCCAAGATAATACCAAATGTGAAGTTTGTTCTCCTGAAGCCAGCTCTGGACCGGGTGTAATACAATAAAGTAATTCAATCTTAAAGGTATTCCCATACATAACATCTGGAGTACTCGAAACCACAAAAACAGCAAAAGCCTTGCCATCAGCTTTTAAATATGTCTGTTCCTCATAGACTTTCACAGCCTTCACTAATTTGGTTGCAGCCTTCATGTAAGTAACCATTCTTTTCAAGCTCTCACCGCCATTTTCAAATTTCCAAGGTCCAAATTGTTGTTCTGTGGTACCCTGGACTTCTGCAAGTGATCTTTGAAAACTTGAATCAGGTGCAAAAATCAAAGAGTTTAAATCTCGCGGAGCAATCACATACAATTGGTCTATAAGGACACCTCCAGGTAGATTGCTCGGAATTTCATTTCCCACGTCTTTAGATTCCATTGCTCTCATTATTTCTACAAAGTCCTCAGGAGAGGGAGGATCATCTGATGTATCATCACAAACCTCAGATACAGCAATTTCAGGTGGCTCTAAATTGTCAATGCTTTTACTACCAATAGCTGGTGTTGTATCTGAATTTTTATTGAACATTTGACAAATTCTCACAGCAAAAGTTTTTGGCACACCAGACTTCTCATCTTTAAAGGATTCAATTTCCTCGAATCTCCCAGGAGAGGATGAGTTTGAGGGCCCTCCAAACGACCTGGAAGGAGATTTTGCCACTGTATCTGCATTCTTCCTTAATTGTGATACTGGATTGCCACTACTGGTTGAGTCAACAAATGCATTGTTCTGCGAAAAACATATACCTAAAAGAATTTCACCTGATGATAGGAAAAAGAAAAGAAAACTGCAATTTTAAACAGTACCTTACATAGCACAACAATTGTGTCAAGAAGAACAAATGAGGCAAGCAATGCCATGTGAAATCTTAAATTTCACTAGATAAGCAAATCGTATATTGATGGGGGCAGAAAGAATCATGAACAAACAACTAAAAGAAATTCTAGCATCATACACTTCAACCTTTTAGCTTCTAATAACAGTTGGCAATAACAGATTATTATGGATGCATACCAACAGACAGTAATATGCACAAACTTGAAAAGAAACAGCAACATCAACAACAATAGTTCCTCAAGCACCCAATTGGGAAAACAAAGAATTTCAATATATAAAAAAAAAAAAAATTATAGTTGAAGAAAGAGACAAACATACCACAATCCTTGTTCTTGGACTTTTTGTTTTTAGGCTGCAAAGTATACCAAGTAGTGCCGAGAGACTTATTATCTGCATCAAAAATTAGAGATATAGGCAATTTAATCTGCCCTACAAAGTCATCATTGAAGTACTTATCTTCATCCAAAACAGAGATTACAAGTTCCTCATTCAAGTCCTCAACCCTAAAACTAAATTCCTCTCCCCAACTAGGATTTAAGTTTTTCTTCACCACTTTGGTCTTGAACCTCTGCTTTCCTAGCTGCACTTTCACGTACGGATCACTAAACCCATTTAGATCCATTGCCGGCAAATTTCTTGCCTCTATTACACGGACAAGAAGCTTCATTTCTGACAAAAAGCTCAACTTCACAGCAAAATAAATTAAACCCAATAAATCTTTTCAAAGCAGAATATTAAAAAAAAACATCAAAAGCAACCCTTTTTTATCTCCGTTGAGGATATAATCAATCACACAACTATAATAAATAAACAAAACCCATTTGCTTCAAAACATTACCAAAGGCTAAAATGTAATGTTAAAAGAGAAAGAGCGTAAAATGGAATCAAAACTGTACAAACGACAATCCGTGATCCAGCGATGAATCAAAGAAAGGGATGGTTTATTGTAATTAAATTGTGGGGAAATAGATTGGATAATGGAGAGAAACAAAGCTGAAAAATAGGAAATGGTACAATGTAATAAGCTAATAATAATAGTAATTAAAGAAAATAAAAATAATTGGAAAAAGCGAGAGACTAAACAGGAGAGCAGATTCGATTTGAAAAGCGAAGAGACTTTTCAAATCCTTTGTTTTTTGTTTTTTTTTTTAATTAATTTTCTATATATCTCAAAATGGCAACTGCGCGTATTAGTTTGACTTTTTGACCCAGTTGGGTTTTGACTCCTGAGTCTTGTTAGTTGGCTTACAGTTAAAAAAAAACTCTCGAAAACACATAAAGAAAATACTCCATTGCTAAAATGATTTTAATTCAATATTTAGGATTTTTTTAAATTAATTTAATGCTTCTTGTATTTATACTCATCTAATTATATAATTTTTTAGTTAGGTTCGTGCATTTTGTATTATTTTTCTGCTGCTATTTCCTCTATTTTCTTTCAACCTTATTACAAAATTAGAAAACTAGCATATATAAATATATATCTATATATATATTATTTTTTTAATGTGCATTGCATAATGTTTTGTACTCGTTAATTTTTACTCTATGCAAATAATTTATTTTATATATTATAAATTGTATAATGAACAATTTATATTATTAAAATTGCAAAAGCATTCGGAAAATAAAAAACATTTAATGAAATAATAAAATAACAAACTTTTTTGAAGTTGAAATTAGTTTGACTTGATTTATAATCTTTGGCGTTTATATTGTAGATATTACATATTATAGATAGATAATTATTATAATAATTAATATATTAATCATCATTTTAATATCATTATAATTTTAGTATTTTTCTTTCTTTTTCTTTTTCTAAAGCTACTAGCATATAGTTGATTTTTTTTTTCTTTTAGAAAAAAAATTATATATATGATTTGTTAATATAACATGTTATATCATAATTTTGTATTTTACATATACATTTAGTGAGTTTTATTTTCTATTTTATATTAAATAATGATTATTATAATATATTTTTAATAAAAAATTATAATTATATTTTTGTGAATAACTTACTTGTAGAAAATAATTGAACCAATCAAATTTAAAATTTATTAAAATAAATAATTAAATAATATTATATTTAGGGGTGTAATTCAGACAGTATAAAATGAAATATTCCTCATATTTCTATTCTATTCCGAAATAGTTTATAATTTAAAATTTCATTTTATTTTTTCAAATTTAAAATTTTATTTCATACTATTTTATGAAAAATCAGTTTGGAACTAAATAATTTGATATTCTCAACTGTAAACATGAATTTAGTCTATTATAATATATTTTAATATGTAAATTTTTTATTTTTATAAAATATAATCGATATAATTATTTAAAATTTCATATGAATATTAAAAAATACAAATAAATTGAAATATAACAATAAATTCAAGCTTAATGATGATAAATTAGGATAGACCTTCATACTATAATATAAAAGTAGCAACAAGCGAGACAGATTTTCATTCTCCCTTTAAACTATTTTTAGTGGTCTATAAAAAATCATGTTGACTTTTTTCTCATTTCCTAAGGGATGATTGATTTCCAAGTTTTGTTTTTTTCTTTTATGGCGGCATACATTTATTGCTTCTTGAACAATTTTGGCACCTCATCTTTTAAAATGATATCTTAACCCTCCATTAGACTCATTTTTTTAATTTATACACAACTAACCAGAGACAAATTGCTTAAGTGCAAAATAAGCATAATGACGTAGAAAAAAATCATTATTTGAGCAGTACATAAATTTAAAAAAAAAAAAGTGTCTAAGAGGCCAAAAGGTCATTTTGAAAATTGAAGTTGTCAAAAAACTGTTTGGTGGAAGTACAGAGGATAATGAATGTGTTCGGCCATTATTTCACAAATGACATAGCATATAAAATCTATCACATAAGACAATTATGTAAAAAAATTATTACATAGTCAGTATATAAATTATAAAAAAAAATGAATTTAAAAGATCCAAATGTCATTTTAAAAGTTAAGATTGTTAAAAGATTTTTTTATGCAAGTACAGAGATAAAGGATGTATTTGATCATTATTTTACAGATGATATGACATATCAAATTTAGCACATAAGACAATTTTAGCAAGCCTAACTCGTTAATTTGATCGGTGTATATCACATTACAATTTCTTACGTGACTGGATATTTATAAATTACAAAAAAAAGTGTAGGAAGCTAAAAGGTCAATTTAAAAATTGAGATGACCAGAAAACTTTTTTATGCAAGAGCAATTGAAGTATTCGGTCTTTTTTTTAATTCCATTTATATATATATATATATATATATATAATGGATAACAAATAGGAACTACATACATTTTTTTTAATTTATTAAATTAATGAAAACTCTTACAATTGATAGTATTCGAATTTAATACATCACATTTTTCATATTAATAAAAAGGCCAATCAGATCAGGTTTGATTTCTTTAATAAAAGAAAGTTTGTTTATTTTTCAATTCTAAGGTTTGTTTATTTTTCAATTCTAAGGCATATGTTATGAAGTTAACGTGAGAAACAGTGGATTGTACCTTTTCCATAAAGTTTGATATAACTCCTTTTCATTTTAGGAAGTTTTCCACAAATGACTTGCTATTTTTTATATGCTTTTGAAGGATTAACTTTTTTGTTTTTACTTTTTATACTTAAATAGTATTTCTAATGGGAAAAATATAACATATTTTCTCCTTATTTAATATTCAATTCTCTAATAAAAAAAGATTCCATTGTTTGAAGATGCACATTAGTAAAAAAAGATTTAGATTCTCTAATAAAATAAAATCAAATATCATATTTTTAGTAATAAACCTTCAAAAAACTGAACTAAACCGTCTAACAAAAGAACTCCAAATTAGAAAAAAATAGATTTGAGTTCACTAAAAACGAATAAAAAATTAGGAGTGAGAAGAAAAAATGAAAATAGAGGTAGGGAACTGCTGCTCATTAACAGCCACATCCCCAAATAAAAACTGAGGTTAAACAGATTAGAGAGAAACCTTATTAATAAACTATTAACTTTGGAATCTATCGAATTAATTGTTTTTTTAATCTTTATGTAAAAATCTTAAATGATTTATATTTTGTGATGGATAGAGTTTTTTTTTATATAAAATATTAATATTTGGACTTATTATTTTACAAATATTCATTTTACAAAAATAAATATTTTTTACAAAATATTTGAAACAACAGGATTTATTATTGTGTAAACAATCCCTTTATAAAAGATTAGACTTTTTTATCAAACTAGGTAGAAGTTCGCGCTTGTGCGGATTGTTTTATTATTTTATTATCGTATATTATATTAAAATTTTTTTTGTCATATAAGATAATGAGATTTAATTAATCTGGGTCTTTTTTCTGCTCTTATTTTGCTCTGTATCTACTTCTTTCTACATATATTTCTTTTTGCATACACATTATTTCATAAAGTTAAAAAATTATGAAAAAATAAAAAAATAAAGAAAGAGATCAGAGAATTAAACTAACATTATTGTAGTCAGAGAGAAAAATGTGGTAATATATATGGATTGAAGTTATGCTTGTCATCTTTTTGTTAATCAAAATCTGAAAAATAACATTAATTTATACATGAAAAAAAATCAAAAATTATAAAATTAAAATAAAATAATTGAAAGAAATAATAAAAAAATAAAAAGAAAATCATTATAAAAAATAATCATTAAAAGAGGTATATATATAGTACATTGATAAGAAAAAAAATTGAAAAGTTTTTAAAGTTCCAAATTCAAAACTTCAAAAGTTTTAAAATTTTAAATTCAATAATTCAAAATTTTTAGAATTCTAATTATTCAAAGTTTTAGATTTTAGATATAGTTTATACAAATATAAAAATAGAAATGCTGAAAATTTATTAAAAAATTAAAAAAAAGATAAAAGGCAATATTCAAATATAGGAGTTCTATGTCAATTTTGTAATAATATTTTTTATTTCAGAATTATATTATGAAATATTGAGAACCAACTTATTATTTTATAAGGTAGCAATGCTATTATTATTGACCGTGAGAACTATTATTTGTAATCGATAAATTTTATATAAAAAAATATTTTTTAATGTATTAGAGCTATGTTTTGTAATGTTTTGTAAACATTAACAGTGAATTCGCGCTTTGTGCATGGTTTTTATATGTTTAAATGATAATAATTATTAAATTATGTTTACAACTTTTGTATTAAAATTAGGACTACAAGTGATGATGAGAATTAAATTATTTGATATGTATTTTTATTTTTGTAACATTCTTTTGATTTAAACTATGTATGTTTTTAATGCGAATATATCTATTTCTAACACATATTTTGTTGTCAAAACTACGTATAAAATAAAATTGAATATAAATATATACAAACACTACTATTAAGTACGAAATATGAATATTTTTATTAATTATTATTAGTTATTACTAAATATTTATTCTTTACTGAATTGTCTCAGAAATCTCTCCTTAATATTCTTTTGTTTTTTTTATTAATTATTGAATAAATATTATTTTAAAATTATAAAAATTCATATTTAATGATATATAATATTAATAATATATAATTAATATGGTCAAATTTCAAACTCATATTTGTTACTATTAAAAAAAGAAAATTAGAGAATCACTGTATCCATATAAATTCCTAAAAAACTCAAGGTCAATAATAATTGAAGGTATATAATTGTTTTTCTCATATTTAATATTTTAATGACAATAATTGAAAATAGGCAAAAAATATTTTTGAGCTAAAAAAGTAACACAAAAAGATTTAACAATTCAAAATCATACTATATCTTAGTGAAAGTTTAATTTAAACAACTCAAATACACATTTGGTCGTAAATTATATAGATAAAATTCAAACAATTCAATACGAATATTTAAATTTTCCGACCACAACGTAGAAAATTAAGAAGAACTTGAGAAAAAATTTAAAATAGATGATTTTGCAAACAATTCAATAGGAAGAAAGATGGTTTTGCAATCCCTTTTCCTTTTGTGTACAGGACAAGTCCTTTTCTCTAGTTATATTTCATCCAAGTTTGAATTTGTCAATATTGTATGTTACTATGTTAATCAAACCAACTTGGATATGAAGAAATTTCAACAATGAAATCTGGCTTTTACACAAAAAAAGAGAGGACACATTTTATAAAATATTTGAAGATATACAAAATATTAGCAACCATAAGTACTTGTTTCGTAAACTACCGATTTTTATAAAAAAAATTATTACATTCACCATAAATCTGTAATGTAAAGACAAGAAAAACCCTTAATTTATACACAATTTCCTTCGTATCAAAGCACTAATTTACATTAAATTGAAACTCAAGTCAAAGCCAATCTCTTCAATTTTATCCTCTGATTATAACCTTCTTCCTAAGCTCTCTCTTGATCCAGAAAGACCAAATACAATTATACTAACAAAAGTGATTCTCTTTGTTCTTGTATCTACTCTTCCTATTAAACCGATGATACTTTCTCAAAACAACAAAATGCAACTCTATCAAAGGAGAGGGAGAGAGAGATATTGTATCATTAGTTTGCTCAACACTTAACATTTTCAGGTCTCCAGATCCACGTGTTATCATGCTACATCCTATTCCATCAACCCTTAATTACACAATTTGGAAATAGAAAAAAATAAAAAACTAGAAGTGAGAGATTGTTTTCACTTTCTAAGTTCCACTTCCACTTGATTTAAACAACTAAGTCATCACTACCTGTAGTTATGAAAGGGGCTAGTCAATCTGGATCGGTTGTTTTATAATTATAGTTATTTACAATTATTTTACATTATAATTATTTAACTAATATATATCTTATCTATTTAAAAATAAAGCAGTTTGCATTGTGAAGATGCCTCTGAAAAAATCAAGTGTTAGCAGAACAATAATTATTTAAGACAGTTGTAAGAAGATAAGACACAATTGTAAAAAAATAATTTATTTTAGATAATATCTTTATCAAAATAATGTTTATAAAAAAGATTATCTCTAACACTAATATATTACTATAAATTTATTTCTTATTACAAAACAATTAATAAGTAAGACATTAATATTAATATATTAATATCTATAAAAAAAATTATCTCTAACACAAATATATCAAAATAAATTATTTACATACTTACAGATATAATTTATTAAAAAGTAACACATTCATAAGCTTAGAATATGCTACACTAACTAAATAATATATTAATAGTTCAAACAAATATACAACCATTTATAACAAATCATAAACATAAAATAAAATAAAACTTAATTTCTTATTTCAACAAAACAAAAATAAATTTAAAAAATACACTTCACTTTTAATTAATAATTAAAAAAATCTTGGTTGATTAGCTTAGTGTATGGAGTAATCTTATATATCAAAAATTAGATTGCACGGACACAGGACAAGAGATATGAGAATGTATAAGATACGATAATTTTTTAAAACGTACGTCATCCACACTCTTAAAGGACACAATACATAACAAGTAATACATTGATATTTTAAATAAATAAATAATCATTTGTAGTAAATTATAAACATAAAATAAATAAAAAAATTTAATTTCTTATTTCAATGACAAGAAAATAAATTTAAAGAAAAAAAACACTTCACTTTTTATTAGTAATTAAGAAAACACATTGATTGATTAGTTTAATATATGGAGCAATCTCATATACCAAGAGCTAGATTGCACGAACACGGGACACAAGATACGAGAATGTACATGATATGATAACTTTTAAACAAGTAGGACATCGATATGCTTATAACACATTACACATAATAAGTAATATATTAATATTTCAAATAAATAAATAATAAATTATAAACATAAAATAAAAAAATCTTAATTTCTTATTTTAATGAGATAAAAATAAATTTTAAAAAAATTTTATTTTTATTGGTAATTAAAAAAATCTTGATTGATTGACTTGATATATATGAAATAGTCTCATATATCAAAAGTTAGGTTGCATGAATATAAGATACAATATACGAGAATGTACATGATATGATAATTTGTAAACGACTAAGATATACACATGCTTAACACACAATATACAAAATAAATAATACATTAATATTTTAAATAAATAAATAATCATCTGTAATAAATTATAAATATAAAATAAAAAAAGAACTTAATTTCTTATTTCATTAATATAAAAACAAATTAAAAAAGATATTTTATTTTTAATTACTAATTAAAAAAAGAATTTAGTTGATTAGCTTGATGTATGGAGTAGTTTCGTATATCAAGAGTTAGATTGCATGGATACAAGACATGATATATTATAACGTACGAGATACAATAATTTTTAAAAAAATACGACATCCACACTCTTAGGACACACAACACAGAACAAGTAATACATTAATATTTTAAATAAATAATTAATTAATTATAATAAATTATAAACATAAAATAAATAAAAAAACTTAATTTCTTATTTTAAATAAATGAAAATAAATTAAAAAAATTCACTTTTTATTGTTAATTAAAAAAAAATCTTGATTGATTAACTTGGTATATGAAGTAGTCTCATACATCAGGAGATAGGTTGCACGGACACGGGACACAAGATACCGAAATGTACATTATTTAATAATTTTTAAACAAGTAGGACATCCATATACTTATGACACATTACACATAATAAGTAATACATTAATATTTTAAACAAATAAATAATCATTTGTAATAAATTATAAATATATAAATAAAAAATACCTTATTTTTTATTTCTATATAATTAGTTAAATTCTAAAAATTACTATTATTATTGAAAATACATCAATAGTGTGCATGCATTTTTTATATAGGTCATATCATACATGATTTTTACTATTATTAGTGAAAAACTTTATATGATACTTAAAAAAACATATCTCAATTCGAGATGACAATTTACCTCACTATGTGGATACTCAATAAGATCTAATATAATTTTGGCGAATTTGGGTAGTAAATAAACAAGTTTAGAACGGGTTCGAATAATATTTTTACTATCCGTATCAAATTTGGATTGGGTTCAAACACTCAGATACTAGTTACCCGTTATCTATTTAATTAATATTCTAAAATTATTCAAAATAATTATTTTTATAAAGAAAATTATATATATATACATACACACTCCTTTTTAGTTATATTAATGCTATAATTATATTTAATATTTATATTATATTTTTTTATTAAATCAAAATAATAATTTTATAATTTTTACTTATTTTATATATATATATATATATATATATATATATATATATATTTAACGTAAACGGATTTGAGTATTTAAACATGTACTTATAATCGAGTTCGGGACAAGTTCGGCTATTAAAGGTGAATTTTTGAACGGATTTAAATACCAAAATTTTTAATCGGGTATTTAAACGGATTCAAATAATTATAATGCATTTGACTATTATTTTATTATATAATTTTATTATTTTTTAATGATATTATAAAATATTATTTTATTTTTTAATGTTGTTCCGTGCATAAAATTTGAATACTGTTAAAAAAAATCTAAAAGTCTTAATTTTAAAATTATTAATTTTCTAGATATATGGTAAATTTGATTGTACACTCGAAATTTATGTTTTTATTGTCCTGAGCCCGTACATGAAGCCCATAAAGCCCAGTCACTCATCATCAATACATGAACATATATATTCCCAGCTTGTCTAGGAGGCAAATGGACTAGCTCCTTCCAATTGAATTAGCTCCACTCAAATTAAAAATTAATTATATTTCGCTAGAAGGAGGGCTTGAACCTCCGACCTTGTGGTTAACAGCCACACGCTCTAACCAACTGAGCTATTCCAGCTTAATTATGTAAATATTAATACATTAAATAATTTGATATTTCATTTATCATGAACCCACTATTTATTTTTCTTTTTATCCTTTCAATTGTTAATTAATGAATTGAATTGGCATCTTCTTTGAATTTAGACAAAACCATCCTCATATCTTTATAAAGAATCTGCTTTTATATATCCATCATGCACTTGTCATTACTATAAGAACTTTTATTTTTATTTTTTAAAATACAAGAATTTAATTATGAGACTAATCTTTTTTTTTTTTTTTGGAGTTCTTCGACATTTCCTCTGCTAAACTCGGGCGTAAATTGCAATTTTAAACACTATTTTAAATAGACTGTTGGAAAATAATTATTTAAAAATTGATGATTTTATTTAATTTCAAAGATATAAAAAATTAAAATAATTATTTGGATTTATGATTTAAATTGAAAATTTCTGCACTCAAATTTTTATAAGAACTTAATGTTAGATAATTTTTTAATACTTCTTATTGTAACAGTGAGTAATTTTAAATTTTTCCTCAAACCATCAAATAAATCAAACAGGTTATTCTTCAAAGAAGTCTGAATTCACTGAAGAAGGGGGGAGCAGGTTTATAATCAAACAGCAATGGTAAAGGAGGAAACAGCAAATCCTTCTCAGGAATGAAGAATAGAATCCTACCGGTTCCTTTACTAGTTATATTTCAAATGGGAAAAGTCTTTACTTTACTTCAAGCTTAGTAAGGGAGTCAATAGACTGATTGACTAATTCTGTAACATAGGAAAAGAAAGAGGATGGTAGTAAACTGGTCCGGACTGATTCATTGGATTTCATAATTTGACTAATTCTGTAATATAGGCATTGTAAACGAAGCAATACAAGAGGTTCAGCTTATGTAGAGAACATACATTGTGTCTGTGGATATTGTATTATGTATTTGTTTCAATTCTCCTGCGTGCATATGTGCACTTTATATTAAGTTGCACACATTTTGTATTTTCTAGATTTAAATAGATGAATAAAAAGTGTGCACCAACTTTTGATGGCCACTATTTAAACATGTCTGCAATTCATATACGATCAGACTTAATCTTTTTTTATACGAATATATATGTATTGTTTTCTTTTCAGGCCTCATTATTTAAAAAATTGAAGAGAACGTAAAAGTACTTTCATAGAAAATGCAATCATTTTAAAAATAAAAAATAACAGACAAATATTGTCATTATAATTGATAAATAGAAAAATACACAAAAATACCCTTTTAATACAATAAAATGTGGGTATTTAAAGCTTTCCAAACTAAACTAAAATAACATTTTAGGACAAAATGAGCATAGTATTCTAGGTTGTGCGATGTCATGTGAGTTTGGAGAAATATAATTTTTAATTTTTGAATGTGAGTTAAACTAAAAATCGTTGATTTAGGGTTTAGAATGGGCACCATTTTCTAAGCTGTGTATATCGTTTGAAGAGAATCATAATAATGATGCAGAAAACTAAAATTACATTCATAAATTGATACTTTTGTATATTTTTAATTAAAATGTAGAGACAAAGTGATAGAACAATTGCCTTTTAAATATAATGTTTTCTATATTTTGTTTGCCATTGTCTTGATATTTTCAAATATTGGAACCTATATAAAGGCAATAGAGACTCTGTACCTTTTTTTTTACCAAAAACAACAATTTTGTCTAACCACAACAGAACACAAAAATATGAAAAAATTAGGAACACAAAACGCAGAAGACAACACCCCACGATCCTAATAAAAGCCAGGCAACAAAAGGAGACAAAATTGAAACTCCTTTTTTAGCTAAAAATATTTAGCGAAACAATTCCAATTTTCTAGGAGTAAAGACAAAATGAACTTAGTTAAACTGAGCTGCCGAGTGATCAAACTTATTAAAATTCTGCCACCACCTCCAAGGCCTCTTTTGCTTCCGATAGATCAAGTATAAAGCATTTTTCCAATCTGATTCCATGATCAAGGGACAATGCATTACATTTGAAAGTGTGAAAATCTCAATGGCAGCAAAAATTGCAACTAATTTAGCTTCATTGGAGTCTAGAATCCAATAGAATGAATGAAAATGCATTTCACTGCACCATTGCTGTCTCTCAAAATGCCCCAACACCAGCAGGACCTCATTTATTATAATACTAGTCATTTTTCTGAGGGTCCAATGTGAATATTATATAATGTTTAAAAATAAAAATATAATCTTATTTATAATAAATAATCATTTTTAAGAATCCAAATATTCAATATATTATACTTACTAATATTTTTAAAAGTAAAATAAAAGTTATATTTTTTAGAACATACACATACATAAAACAAGTTTATAATTAAATTTAAATTTTTTAATTTCTAGAAGTATTTTAATAGATTTTAAAGTAATCTTCATAAATATTAATTATTGAATTCATTTTGAATTAAATAATATAAAATCTAGGCATAAATCCAATAAACATTGAAGACCTAACAAAAAAACCTTATCAAAGTTTGACTTTATTTAAAATAGATTGAGAATTACTATCATCTCCCTTCAAAGGCTTCAATTCTATCATAAAATATTTCTCTATTTTACACATAATGTTATTATAAAAGAAATTTAATTTTAATTTCATTAAAAAAACAAATGAAAAATTGAGTTCTATGATTTAGGTGGCATTATGTTGAACAAAAATAAATACTTAATTATAGTAATAATAAATAAAATGCTTTTATATTGATGGAATACAATTATAGTTATGGAACAATTTCATTGTTATCTCCACGTTGATCAAGCTCACATCAATAAAATGCCATGGAAACATTCTTATACTGTTTGTAAAGAACGATTCGATTTTGTTTGTGGTTTCATTTATATTGAAATAGATATTTGTACAATTTTGATAACAGTGAAAAAAAGAAAAATGAAGAGAATAATATTAATTCTATTGTTAATCTATTTAAAAAGAAAGTGAAAATTTTTTAAAATATTAATGATATTATTAATTTCATTAATTTAAAGAACTAAAAATATTATTAATGATATTAATTAAGTTCTCTTTAAGTATATTAAAAATAATTTTTAAAAATATAAAAATTATTTCTAACTTAATAGATTAACATTTTGCCACATAAGCACCTTAAGACTCTAAAATTATGTCACGCTTCTATGTTCAACTTTTTTTAAAAGGATTTTATGTTTTAACTTTTATATATTTATATAGATTTTAACCAAATTCCTGGTTAATGTGACTAAAATCTTGTTTGGAATAAAAGAATTCTATAAGATTGTGGAGTTCATTTGTAAATTCAAATTTTTATATTTGGTTAAAAAAAAAGAACGAATTCAATTCTATAGATTTAAATATAATGACACAAATTCTATTGAAAAATGTGGAATTTCCAAATGAATTGCATAAATCTAAACAACCAAACCTTTATAACAAAACTCTTTATCCTCTTTAATTTAAAAATGAATTTTATCACATGTCTCCCTCTCTCTCTCTTTCTCTCAAATTCTAAAACCCAAAAATTCTCTTTTCTTCTTCCATAGATGGCTATCTCTGAGCTTTCACTAGTGGTTACCCCTTTCCTTTTTCATTTATTTTTTTTTACAAATAATTCTCAAATTTATTTACATATCTAAGATATTGTCGCCTAAATATTGAAATTTATTATAGCTCATATTTTGGTATTTCATTCTCAAATTTAATTATTAATTATTATTATTATCACTATTATAGTGATTTTGTGTAGCGCCTTTTATTATCTAAATAGTTATACAGAAAGAAATATAAATTTCTCTCCAATAGAAAGAAAAAATTTGAAGGTAATCAGATCGGATTTAATAAAGACCATGAAGTTAAATAATGGCCATGAATAGGCATCAAGTGGAGCAAGCAATCGCCTATGGCACAAATATTATGCTGTCAAGAATTTCGAATCGAGATTTTATTTTTTTATTCTTTGTATAAGTTGTTTATTCGTAGACATCATATATAAAAATATAGAAACATATTGATTTGTATCTCATATTTGTATATAGTTTCTAATTAATGGAATTTCTAGTTTAAATTTTCTCAAAAGAAAAATGAATTTTATCTAGAATTAATTTATAAATGAATTTCACATGTTAAATTCATTTATCACACGGAACATAACAATACTACTATCACGACCCAAAATCGTGGGCCGGACCGACACTAGGACCTAGGTAAGCTTAAGGCCCCCGAGACCCGTAGTAAACCTAAACTATTAAAATCCATTTCTATTATCATTTGACTAAGGAAATAGCAAGCCCTTATTATGACATTATTCATAAATAAATCAGAGTTAACATTTCTGACCCAGCCTTAATATTAAATACTGTTCACAGCTTGGGCCCATATCCATTTAATAAAAATACATTCTCATGTAAATATTTATTTGTCATAATATGATCAAACTATTCCTATCATATAGTCTCCAAATATTCAAAAAAAACACTCTATAATTTATTTATAATCACATAATAATTTCTTTTACATAACCAAATATTAATAAAACATCCTAACTCCGAGACCGAATAAAAATACTCGAAATAGCTTAAGTCAAGAAATAGCTCATACTAACATTTTTAAGGTTTGAGACAACCGCTAATTCTTTGCGGAGAAGGAAGCAGAGTTTTATATACCAGCAATACTTTTATTCCCTGAAAAATATTTATAGATGGGGGGTGAGTTTTACTAAACTGTGAATAATAATAAATAATGCAAACCCACACATTCAAGCAGTATGCTTTTACAATATATATAAAATGGGCATACTTTACAAGCACGTGTCATATATCAGCACGTTCAAACAAATCACATTCAGATTTTCACAACATGTGAAAATTGATTAGTAAAGTCACAAATCTACCTATTGGCCCCCGGCCAATTTTCATTATAATAATATATATATAACGGGGAGCCGATCCCCTATACCTGATCCACTGACCCATAGTGACACACGTCGTCCCAATTTTCATCCAAATATAAAAGCATATTATTTCACATTGCAATTTTTCACTAATATAATCAATACAATAAATGCAACATATGAATGTAATCAAGGGCGAAAATTGTATAAATTTATGGAATCGAAATATTATATATCAAAGATGGATATTATAGAACTGAAATATTATATTTGGAAGATGAAGAATATCAATATAACAATAGAAGTAGGAAATAATTCATGATTATTTTAAATAATATAAAGAGTATATGGTATGCATATGAAATGCATATATGTAGGATGATGTACACCATTTATTATTACTCACAGTGACCACAGAATAAATTCAGGTCTGTCTTGGGTTCTGATTTGGAGGAGCAGTAGAGAAATTCGGTCGATCTAAGAAACACGAATAATAAGGAAAATACAATCAGATAATGACTCCCTTAATTAAAAATTAATTTAATAAATCTATCTGTTTATTTTATTTTTCTGACTAAATTTCTAATATTATTTCCACAAAAAATATAACTGTCCACCTATTTTAATATAATCCAGCTTTCTAAGGTAACCATCTTGTATACTAAATAATTATTCATATAATAATTATAATAAACCTTATATTAACTATCATCAAAATATTCACTATAATCTATTTTTCATTTATTCAACTTCAATAATCAATCTAACTCCAAAATATAATTTAACACCAACAATAATAATAATTCTAACTAATTAAACTCTTTAAATATAATTCGTTAGCAATTTCATCAAATTTTTATTTTCAACCCGAATTCACTTAAACTCAGTAATCATATAAATACA
>CANUEX010180310.1:0-46005 GCA_948099535.1 Jatropha multifida | reverse complement strand
CGGTGTTATTTGCACGAGATCAGGCCTCCATCACCGCAGATCGAGCTCGACAGTAGCTTGGAGCCGCCGATCATGGTGGCTTCATTCTCCTTGCTCCATCGCCGGAATTTCTTGAGGGGAAACGTTCACGTGGTCAAGGGGAATCGATTGGGACCATCCTCAGCGCCTGAAACTAACTGAACTACGAGATATCGCCAGAAAATCGAAGGAGGGCCGCTGCCAAAGGAGGGCAGTGTCGCGCGAGCAGAGGACCAGCTGCTGTGTCTGGACCCTCGAGAACCAGAGCCGGAGAAGTCGTCGGAGCTGAGGTTGGCGCCGTCTGGAATGTCGATTACCGCCTCCGCCCTGTCGTGGTGGTCGAAACAGAAGGGAAAGGGAGAGAGGGAGAGGAAGGAGAGAAATTTTCTGATTTTTTATTTATTTATTTATTTATTATTATTATTATTATTATTATTATTATTTATTTTAATTAAATGATTTCGGTTCGATTTGAACCGATTTGGTCTAAACCAACGATTTCGCCTAATTCCATTTGATTTAAGGGTTTTTCGACTGAGTTAGACTATTTAAATTCGGTTTTCGATTCGGTTCGCGGCAAAATATTATTATTTTTGGCCAATTCTCATTGGTGAAAATTTACAATTAAATTTTAAATAAAAAATTCTTTTAAAAATAAATTAATGAGTTATTTCATATCATTTATAAGGATAGATGAATATTACATTTCTTCAACATTTCCCTTGCCCTTAGCAGAACTTGAGTTTCCTCTCCTTACCATCATAATTATAAGAAAATAATATGTAACTTGAAAAATTGAATAGAAAAAATTAGAGAGAATAATTAGAGATTGGAATTTGAGGAAATTAATTGACAATAATTTATAATTGGAGATTGGACTTTGAAGAAATTATTTTTCAATATTTTAGACAATAATTTATAAATGAAAATTGGAGAAATTGTAGAGTACAAAATAATATAAAGTAGAGAGAGAGTAAGATAATTTTGTGTGAGGAGATTATAAATGAAAAGAGGTATTTATAATAAATAAAAAAAATCATTTTTTTATAAATACCTTTAAGACTAGTCGTTATGCATCCGTAATAGTTGTTAGGAGAGGTAATTCGGGAATTTCACAAAACTATTTGAAAAATTAAAAAAAAGCTACAGGAATCGATTGGAACTGCTGATTCTAGCTGTTTAACATAAAATTTAAAATCTATTTGAAACTGCTGATTTAAACTGTTGGTTCCAATTGTCGATTTTATGCAGCTGAAAAAACCAACAGTTTCAGACGGTTTTTAAAACCGCTAATTCACGATTTCAAAAATGGTGGAACCAAAACTGGACTGTATGTTACCAGTTTTGATTTCTGTTTTTACCGATTTTGATTCCCACCAGTTTCAAACCGATGGTTCTGATTTCAAAAACTATAATATGTCCACTCCTAACCATCACAACATTATTTCATTTAAAACTAAATAGTTCATAAGCATTGGAATGTCTAATTAGTTATTTAATCATCATGACACCATTGTTTTGGGAAAAAATAATATATTTTAATTATGTTGTTTTCTTTTGAAATTTCCTAGCATAATTTATTGATTAAAAAAATAGAAAAAAAAAGAGAATATTGACTTGTCTGGGGGCCCATGTTTGGGTCAACAACAAAGTGAACTCAATAGTGGAATTAATTCACTACATTTGGTTACATGTGTTTGTGTTTAAACTCACTTGTTTGTTGTTACCTCTATATTCTGTAATAAATTTCTAAAGACACAACACACGCATGTCAATTGATCACATCTCACGTATTTGTTGCCAGCCCATTGTTCTGTTTTGTCCCTAAATTTCCACACTTAAAAAAAAATAATAAATTCAAAACTGTTTAGAGTATTGGACAAAAAAGTGAAAGAGAGATAATATTATCCTCTATAAATTATGATATTCACTCAGTCAAACTAAAATTAGAGTTATCGCAAGATATTTTATAAAAAATAAAATAGTAAATTTATACATTAAACTATTTTTTAAATGGTACCTTTTTTACTTATTTCTAATAAAGATATTGCATTATATATCAAATTTTGAAACTTTAGTTTAAAAATGTCATTTTGAACTAAATTATTAAACCTTCATTTTTGACATATATTAAGGACTTTCTACGTTGACATGGATTGTTTTTACAATTGACAATTGTCTAGTAATTTAGTGTGAAATTGTGATAAAAAGTAAAAAATTGAGTGTTATTTTGGGGTGAAATTGTTATAATCCATAAAATTTGGGATATTTGGGATATTTTACCCAAATTTTGAATAGACAATTGAGATCATCTTTATTCATTATTTAATAAAAAAATCTCTTACGGATATTCAAATAAATTAATTTATTTTTTATCATTTTAAAGTCATACTTGTTTAGACTGGGTTTAAGGACTCACTATGAACCAAACCAATTAAAAAATATTTTTTTATTCAATTGAAGGTATTTTTAATCATATAAAAAAAGAATAAAATGGAAAGAATTTTTAAAATGTTCATAGTCATAGACATGGTTTAATTTAAAAAATGCAGTATCAAGTTAGTAATTTAAAAAGAGAATAATTATATTTGACATTAAAAACTTTATAAAACTTTTTGAAAAATTATAAAATTATGAAAAAAACCAAAACTAAATAGTTCTTAAGCGTTGGAATGTCTAATTAGTTATTTAATCATCATGGCACCATTATTTTGGGGATTTTTTTTAATTTTGTTGTTTTCCTTTTGAAATTTCCTTTCGCATGTCAAAGGATTGCAAGGTGTTAATTTATTGATTAAAGAATAGAAAAAAAGAAAAGAAAATGTTGTCTTGTCTAGGGAATTAATTTGCTACGTTTGATTACATGTTTTTGTCTTTAAACTCACTTGTTCTTTGTTACCTCTATGTTCTGTAATAAATTTCTAAAAACACATACATGTCAATTGATTATCTTTTTGTCTTTAAACTCATCTATTTGTAGCCATTTCAATGTTATGTTTTGTCCCTAAATTTCCACAAAAACACGTAATAATCGAATATTTTTTACCATACGCTCGAAAAAAAAGAAAAAGCGAAACACTTTTTAAAAAAATTTTAGCTTTATTGGTTTGATTCATAAGTGAATGACGGCCCTAATCTAGGCAAATTTTTTCCCTATAAATTTCTTTGCATCTGCAACTTAAATTTCCCAACAACATTTCTCTAATCCCTCATTATTTATAAGCAACTACCTACTGATTATGCCATCCTCCTTACACAAATCTCTATCCTTTTTCTCTCTTAATACTATGCTAGTAATTATATTATTCTTTCATGTCCTTACTTTTGCTTCTGCTCAAACTCAAGCAAATGCTGTTCTAAAATGGAAAGCTAGTCCTGATAATCAGAGCCAATCTGTCTTATCTTCTTGGTCTGCAACCAGTGCTACTCCTTGCCATTGGTTTGGTATTCATTGTCACGAGGATAAAAGTATCTCTGCAATAAGACTTGTAGATTCTCATTTAGAAGGTACACTTTGGAATCTTGATCTTTTCTTGTTTCCCAAACTTATTTACTTTAACCTTCGTAACAACTCATTTCATGGGAACCTTCCTTCCCATATTGGTAATCTTTCTAAACTCAATGTGTTTGACTTGTCTATTAATTTAATCTCTGGTATCGTTCCTCAAGGTGTTGGAATATTAAGCTCTGTCACATACTTTGACTTGTCAAACAACCTTCTGTCTGGTTCAATCCCAACTTCAATAGAAAACTTAACAAAGCTATCAGTTCTTGAACTTCATAGGAACCAATTTTCCGGTCCCATACCTCAACAACTTGGAACTTTGAAATTTCTCACTTTTCTTTCATTGTCATACAATAATTTCTCTAGTTCAATCCCATTTTCTATTGGAAACTTGACAGAGGCATCAAACCTCTATCTCAGTAGTAACCAACTTTGTGGTTCCATACCTTTCGAAGTTGGAATGTTGATGTCAGTTACTGATTTGGAATTGTCACATAATCAACTCATCGGAACAATCCTAACTTCCATAGGAAACTTGACGAAGATATCAACACTTTATCTTCATGCCAACCGACTTTCTGGTTCCATACCTCGGGAAGTTGGAATGTTGATGTCAGTTACTGATTTGGAATTGTCACACAATCCACTCACCGGAACAATCCCAACTTCGATAGGGAACTTAACCAAGGTATCAAAACTTTATCTTTATGCCAACCGACTTTCTGGTTCCATATCTTGGGAAGTTGGAATGTTGATGTCAGTTACTTTTTTGGATTTGTCAAACAATCAACTCACCGGAACAATCCTAGCTTCTATAGGGAACTTAACCAAGGTATCAAAACTTTATCTTTATGCCAACCGACTTTCTGGTTCCATACCTTAGGAAGTCGGGATGTTGAGGTCAGTTACTAATTTGGCATTGTCAAGCAATCAACTCATCGGAACAATCCCAGCTTCTATAGGGAACTTAAGGAAGCTATCAAAACTTTATCTTTTTACCAACCGACTTTCTGGTTCCATACCTTGGGAAGTTGGAATGTTGATGTCAGTTACTTTTTTGGATTTGTCATACAATCAACTCACCGGAACAATCCCAGCTTCTATTGGGAACTTAACCAAGGTATCAATTCTACAACTAGGATTCAACCATTTTTCAGGAACTGTCCCTTTAGAGATTAACAACCTTACTCTCTTAGAAATATTAGAAATACATGAAAATAGATTGGGAGGTCAGTTACCAAATGACATATGCCTTGGTGGACAGCTTCAAAATTTCAGTGCAGATGGAAACAATTTTACGGGTCCCATACCACGAGGCCTTAAAAATTGTAGCAGCTTGATAAGACTCCGTCTTGACAGAAACCAACTCATAGGAAATATATCTCAAGATTTTGGGATATATCCACACCTAAACTATTTAGATTTAAGTGATAACAAATTCTATGGTGAGCTTTCAAGGAAATGGGAAGATTTTCACAATTTGTCAACTTTGAAAATCTCGAAGAATAATGTATCAGGCACAATTCCATCTGAACTCAGCAAGGCAACTCAATTGCATTTGCTTGACCTCTCATCTAATCATCTTGTGGGGAATATACCGAAAAATTTGGGAAAGTTACAATTGTTTACCCTTTATCTAGGCAACAACAAGATTTCAGGCGACATTGCTAAAGAAATTGGAATGTTACGTGATCTTGAACATCTTAACTTGGCTGCAAATAATCTTAGTGGATCTTTTCCCAAACAGCTTGGTGAATGCTCAAAATTACTCTCCTTGAATCTCAGTAAAAATGAATTCTCAAGTAATTTCCCCTCAGAGATTGGGAATTTACGCTCTCTAGAAAAGCTTGATCTAAGTTACAATTTGTTAAAGAAAGAGAAACCAGAGCAGCTTGGAGAGTTGCGAAGACTAGAGATGTTGAATCTCTCCCACAATTTTTTGTCAAGTTCTATTCCAACTACTTTTGATTACTTGATAAGCTTAACATCGGTGGATATATCCTATAATAAGTTAAAGGGCCAGATTCCTAATGTTAAAGCTTTTCGTGAGGCTCCATTCGAAGCACTAAGAAACAACGAAGACTTGTGCGGTAATAACACCAACTTAAAGACTTGTGCCATAGGACAAAAAGACACAGAAGTACTCGAACGTGTTGTTCTTCCAATCTTGCCCGCCAGTTTGTTTCTGTTCTTTCTCTTCATAGGATGTTTTTTCATTTTCCGTCGAAGAAGTATAAGGAGAAAAGCCAAGTTAAGTAGTGAGGAAGGTGTTCATGCAATATGGAGCCCAGATAAATATCTACAATATGAAAACATTATCGAGGCCACAGAAGGTTTTGATGCCAAGTATTGTATAGGAGTGGGAGGGTATGGAGTCGTCTATAAAGCCTGTTGCCAACAGGTAGAGTGGTTGCTGTGAAGAAACTTCATGACCAGTCACAAAATGATGAGATGATGAATGTCAAAGCATTTGAAAATGAGATTGTTGCACTGACGAACATTCGCCATCGGAACATTGTGAAGTTATATGGATTTTGTTCTCATGCTAAACACTGCTTTTTGATCTATTACTTCATAGAAAGAGGAAGTTTGAGAAAGATATTATGTGATACAGAACAAGCAATGGAGTTAAATTGGAGTAAAAGGCTAAATGTTGTTAAAGGAATATCTGATGCATTGTCTTATATGCACCATGATTGCTTCCCTCCAATTATTCATCGAGACCTTTCCAGCAACAATGTCCTACTAGATTCAGAATTAGAAGCTCATGTCTCTGATTTCGGTACAGCAAGGCTCTTGATGCCCGATACATCAAATTGGACTGCATTTGCTGGAACATTTGGATACACAGCTCCAGGTGATCACCTTGACGTCTAAAATTTATTTTGCACCATTATCATTATTGTAAACTAATGGGTGTACTGAAAATTTTTGCAGAGCTAGCTTACACAATGGTAGTCAGTGAAAAATGTGATGTTTATAGCTTTGGTGTGGTAGCACTGGAGATAATAATGGGAACACATCCAGGAGATTTCATCTCATCTCTTTCGTCATCTTCAGCAGCAAAGAACCAGCAAACCCTGTGGAAAGATGTGAATGACCAACGCCTACCAACTCCTCAAAAAAGAGATGCTGAAGGCTTGATTTATGTTTCCAAACTTGCATTTGCATGTTTGAGTGTGAATCCTCAATCTCGGCCAACCATGGAACAAGTTTCTTCAAAACTAGCTGCTAAATGGCATCCATTAACAAAGCCATTTTCTGAAATCAAATTGGGAGAGCTTTTGCTTCAAGATGGCCAAACTATCCATTTTGATATGATGACTTAAGAAAGCATATACAGTAGATATTACCTGAGACTTATCAGCAATTCTCCATTAAGTTTTCATAAATATGCTCCTTTTGTCATTACCTTCAATGGATATATATGTATAGATCTTAAAAGGAACTTTTTTGATTGCCAATTTCAATAGAAAATGCTTTTTTTTTTTGTCCTTTTAAGTCAAGAATCTTAGTATATAAAAGTACAGAACATTTGCTTAGCAATTGGCAAACAGAAAACATCCAAAAACTCTCAAAAGCATCGCTTTCCCCAAGCGTAGTATATTTCACTTTTGCAGGTTTCATAGATTAGTAAACAATCAAGTACTGTCCAACCCAAAAATTGCCATTTCGATAGAACCACATCTCTACAATTCAAGCCACTTCCAAGTTTTTAAGACATAATAAAATGGAAAAAATTTGCGGTTAAGCTGAAATTGAAAGAAATTGTTATGAGATAACCAATCACCCAATCCATTTTCAGATTAAAAAAAAAAAGAAGAGAATTACCTGTAAGGAGCAAAGGGCATTCCACTCTGGTGGTTTTTACTCTTTAAAAACTAAAATTAACAATTGGTAAAATATAAAATTATAAGCAACTAATCCAAATTCAAAATTAAATTCCATCATATATATTTTCATTTTGACTTTCAAAAATTCCTAAACTCGGGAAAACTAATTTCTGACTTACATTGGGAAGAAACAAAACACAAATAGAAATTTGGCTCTTACCTAATCAAGAAACAGAACAAATGGCTCTCAGCTTTGATGATAACTTGATCAAAGGAGTTTTTCCAAACAAGAAACCGAAGATATTTGCAAAAATGTTGTTGATGACAATTAGTGTGGCTGGAAGAAGAAACCTACATAGCAAGTTGAAAAGATATATGTATATGAGTACCAACACTGATGAGCTATTCATGTTTAAGTCTAGTTTATGATTAAGATAACAGAAGACAGATTGAAATGATTATGTAGCCTATAGGCAAGAATAGAACAAACTGATATCCATAGATTCGTTACATGTATATAAAACTTGTTATTGAACTTTTAATATACATGAAAAAATGAGATGGGACCAAGAACATAGGAATAAATCTTCAGGTAAAGATAAATGGAGCCAGGCCATTAACATCTAGTCTTTTTGAAACCAGGTTGCATGGGCTCAATTAGGAATAGTTTGGATATTTCTTTTGGTGGGGTACTGGTACCATCAATATCTCCCATAAGATATTAGTAGTTTAGTAATGAAATATTTTTCCAGGCAAGGTAATGAAAAAGCAAAATTATGATGAGCTGCTGTCGCAGAGAACAAATTGGTATGGGAGTGGCAGTTGCACTTTGAGAAATAGAAATTTGTGTGAGATTTAACTTAAAGATGTACATGATAATCCTTATTCCCTATCAAATCTCACTTCATCTCCCTCGCTCCTCTGAAATCACAAAAAACGCAAGAAAAATGAGTAAAAACCAAATGAAAAGTGTCAACAGATAACACAGAAACAATAGCAGCAACAGCTGTGTCACCAAAAGAAATTAGAAGAAAAGAAACGCAAACAGCAGAAAAATATTAATTTATCCTCAGTTCTAAATTGTTACAATTTAGTTACAAATTTGTTAAGAGTCGTTAGATTAAATTTTACTTAGTTTTGCTTAGCTGGAATCTTATAACTGATTTCCAGCTCATCTCTTGTATATAAAAGCAATACCTCTATTCATGTAAGCAGCAGTGATGAATACAATATCATTTTTACCAAAATTACTTCGTGTTAAAAAGAAAAAGAAAGAAAAAAAATACTGCTGTTCTCTGAAATCACAAAAATAAAAGAAATCAAATTGATCAAGAATGATGATGACCCTTTTATTTCTTGAATACATTTTTGCTAATGGACCATTTTGCTCCTCAAATCAGCATCTTCTAATTCTTGTTTCTTTCTTTCATTTCAAGAAGAAGAAAAAAAAAAAAAGAAACAATTAGTTTAAGGCTAGGAAAATTATATGGAGCTGCAATAAATCTGTAACTTCACAGGCTAGCATTTACATTTCCATTCAAATAAAAGAGTCTTTACTTCTTAGTTTCATAATAAACACGATGAAGAAGCAAGCAATAGCCAAGTTACTGCAAGTCTGTAACATGTATATATATATATAATGAGAAGATGATGAAAAATGAAACATCATCATCATCATAATCGAGAGAGACAATAAAGAAAAGAAAAGAGAATTAGAATTGAATTCTTAGTATTGAATCATCAAAACGTGCATAACATGCAAAGCTGCATTTTTTTCGTGTTTGCTCACAACTGTCAACTTCTCCATCTTTCTCTCCATCTCACGCTCTTATTTAACTCTACTTCTTTCTTTCTTTCCTTTCATTTCGTTTCTCTCTCATATCAATTTCTTTCAACCTCCATTTTACACGCTTATCTTCATGAAGCCAAAGCTGCCCCAAAAACCCACCGAGGAAAGGCATGTTGAAAAATGTGTGCTTAGGAAAGAGAGTAGGGCTCAAATTTGCTACTCTCTGCTATATTAACAAAGAAATAAACCCAAGTCATTTTAGACCTTACGAAGCCGTTGGCTGCATTAACAGAATGTCCAATACCTTTAAAAAGTATTGGGGCCTGTTTAATGCATAACCATAAACATTCATTAAACAAATAAAAATTGCAATCTATGTCATTTCTGTCCAGTAAAAAAATCTAAAGCAAAACCAAATTTTAATACTAAAATTCAATATCGATGTGAGAAATATACAATCAAACCAACCTCGATTTTAGTTTTTCCCAATATAACATCAGATTCAATGAAACTGTCTGCAGCAATCATCATATCATCACCCTCAGTCTCCGAAACTGCAATCTCTTGAACAAAACTGAAAAATATTGAGGAAAGTGAATTCTCAAACCAAAATGGACGATTTTTACCCAGTCAAGTGAGATGCAATTCTTCCTTATCATCTTAGCTCCACCAAGAAACTTAGAAACTGAAAAAATAGAAGCTGGGAATTTCTATTTCGGTCTGACGCAAGCTGAAAGAAAATAGAGGAAGATCAGTGGTAGAAAAACGAAAAGAAAAGAAAGACAAAAAGAAGAAATCATACTGAAAAATTGAAAGAAAAAGAAAAAGAAAACGCAAAAAAAAAAAAAGAAAAAAAGTTTTGCAGGAAAACCGAAAGAAAAGAAAGAGAGGATGAATCGCTGGAAAACGAAAACAAAAGAAAGAAGACAATAAATAAAAATTGCAATCTATGTCATTTCTGTCCAGTGACAAAAATCTAAAGCAAAACCACATTTTAGTACTGAAATTCAACACTCGATGTGAGAAATATACAATCAAACCAACCTCGATTTTAGTTTTTCCCAGTATAACATGAAGATTCAATGAAACTGTCTGCAGCAATCACCGTATCATCACCCTCAGTCTACGAAACTGCAATTTCTTGAGCAAAACTAAAAAATATCGAGGAAAGTGAATTCTCAAACCAAAATGGACGATTTATGACTTACCCAGTCAAGTGAGATGCAGTCCTTCCCTTCTATTTCGGTCCGACGCAAGCCGAAAGACTCTTACATTATGTTTCCATGTCCTTGCTTTTGCTTCTGCTGCTATTCAAACTCAGGTAAACGCCCTTCTAAAGTGAAGAGCTAGTCTTGATAAAAAAGCTAGAGCTGTAAATGATACAAGCCCCTTATGAATTGCTTGAGATTCGGCCCCTTATTGAATTGCTTGAGCGCATTCAATAAAACTATCAAATTGAGTTTGAGCTTGAATAGTTAGCTCGTGAGCCGACTTTATCGTGCCAACCTCTCGAACTAGCTTGTGAGCTAAAATCAATTAAAACCTACATTAACACGAGTTAGCTTGAGAGCTTGGCTTTTAAGCTCGAATTCAGCTCATTTATTATTATCAAGCCGAGCTTGAGTCAAACTCCAGCTTAGATTTTTTAATTCGAGTATATCCTTGTAGTGCAGAGCTTTAGTTCACTAAAATTAGACTAGGCTCATTCACAGCCTACTTAGAATCAAATTGTATTGTCTTTCTGGTCTCCAAACAATGTTACTCCTTCTTACCGGAAACTTGGCAAAAGTATCAAGTTTACAAATATATCACAATAGATTGGGAGGTCACCTACCATATGGCATGTGCCTTACCGGATGACTTAAATATTTCGCTGCATATGGAAATGATTTTAGGGGTCCCATCTCAAAAGGCCATCAAAATTGCAACAGCTTGATAAGACTCTATCCTGACAGAAACCAACAGATAGGAAATATATCTCCAAGATTTTGGGATTTATGGCTAAACCATAAAAAAAATCTCAAACTTTGTAGATTGTTTTAATTGTACTTCAAATGCAATTTTCTTCTCTCCTTATTCTAAATTTAAAATCTAATTATAATTATACCCTAATTTAAAATTAAAGTCATTTTATTCAATTCTCATGAGATTCACACTCTCTCATAGTTAGTTTAACCCAAGTTATTAGTTAAACTTAAACATGCCCTCTTCTCTCTCGTTAAAACAGAATCTCCACTTCATTGGCTTTCATTCTCAATACATTTGCATTGATGTCGCCAACACGTAGAAATTCATCATTTTGTCGAAGATTATTTAGCTTATCCGGTTCAATGAATGAAGAAATTCGTACCGAAAGTCATCCTATGCTTCTACTTGTTCCTTCATCTATAGAGTTTTCTCGTGTTCAAATAACAAAAGAACTACAAAGGAGAAAAAGACATGAAATGACATCTAGACGTATTCCAGTTCAAGTCCTACCAGTAGACGATATACCTCAAGTCTCTCCCTCTATGACATAAAACTATTATGAAGGTTATTGCGCTAATATGCCTGACACATCATTTTCTGCATCACAACCTGAGTGGAGTGTACCATTTGCAGTGTTAGAAATGCCATGGAATATCCATTATACTCTAATGATGGAAACCCAGTAAACCCATGCTTCTTTCTCAAAAATGGGTGAAGCAACGCCATTTTAATATACAGTATCTACTTTCAATACTTATGTGGCGTCTTTCAGCACACGTGATGAATCTATATCTTATTTAATGATTTTTTTGAGATGATGATGACACCAATCAACAGATTCATCTGACATTTCGTAGCCCATAACAACCATCTATGGAGTGGTTTAAGCTTCTCGCATGAGTGTCGATTTAAATATTAAGATATTAAAGAAATGTAGTACGCCGAAATCCATGTCGCAATAAGAAGCCTCTAAGATGTGGTATAGAAGGGCATGTGGGTAGATATTAATATGATTAATTTTTCATATATACCTACTAAGACACTTTATTATTGTTGGTAAATTTTAACTGTGTAAAAAAACTTATGTTATTATTACTTAACTTGAAACAATTGTAAACCAAAATCACTAAATTTTACGTGTTTGATGAGAAAATGTTTTGAGTGAACAATTATTTTTTTAATGAAACCATTATTTAATTTGGTGAACTCTTAACAAAACACTTTCTCAATATATTTTTTACTGATTAGTGGTCATATCTCATGGTTGCATTAAAATCACCAAACGAATGGTGTGTTTTAGTGAAAAGATAAATTGGCAATTTAAAATTTTCATTTTGTATTGAAACTACCAATTGGACTGATAGTGTCAATACAAAATAAAAATTATTATTTATTTATATTGCTGACTGTTTGTCAGTACAAGTTACTTTTTCTAATGCACTGAAACCACTAAATGAGTTGTTAGTTTCGGTGCAACGCTCTTTCTTCATGTTAAAATAAACATTAGATTAATAAATAATTTTAAAACGGCATTAGATTGAGAAATAGTTTTTGCGAGAACATTATTTTTGTCAAAAGTCTTATTCAATTTATAGAATATTGAACCAAAATTAAAAATTAAATTTTACATTTGTAATTAATCAAATCTAATTAATCTTGTTGATAAGTCAAACCCAATTGAAGTAAATAGCATTGGCTTGGTTTGATTATTCAGTTAAAATCGAAACTTACTTGCCCATAGCTCAAAGTGATAATTTGAACCGTATCGATCGGCTTGAGAGGCAAAACATCGTTAAATTTAGAGATAATAAGCAAAATAACCTGTAACCTTGTCGCAGGCATTTCCCTGTATTTTCATCATTTCCTCAATATTATTTTTAATAATAATTCTTTTAAAGTTAATATTTTCCACAATAGTTTTTCTTTTTACGCAAAAGTTTTATTTATTAATATAAAATTTATTCCATAATTATATATAAAATTATTGTGGAAATATAGCAAAACAATTTTTATATGTTATTATAGAAGGAAAAAAAATCATCTTAAACTTTTACATTTATTATGTTTGATATATCATATTTTTTTTTTACATTTTTCTCTTTTTTTCTGATATATACAAACACTATTTTATGAAAAAAAAGTAAAATTAAGATTTTCACTTCATCATTTTTTACAATATGCAAAAAAAAAATCAAATTACTTCACAGTTATTCATTTGTAAATATTTTAATTAAAAAAAAGATACGGCCATTCAAATGGATAATTAAACATCACATTATTGCAAACTCTATGAGATGAGTAAGTATAATGTGTTATGAGTGTGTTTGGCAACAACTTTTTGATTAGCTTTTGGAATTTTAATTAGTTAAAACGCTGAATGCTGTTTAAAAATTTATTCGATAACTTAATGTTTGGACTAACTTTTAGAGGTAGGGTAGTTTTTTATGAAAAATTAACTCGTGTAACGTTTAGCTTTTAGGGTTTCATGAAACGCTATTCAAACAGCTAACAGTTAAATACTACTAAAACAATTAACAGCTATCAAAATAACTAATTTTACCGAAAAGACCTATGTAAAAAAAAAAATTTTTCAATTAAAATGAAGAGAGAGTGAAGTCGATAAAATAGAGAAGAGAAAGAAGTTATTTTGAGACCAAATAAAAAGAGAGGGCCAAATGAAATAGAATAAAAAGTAAATAATTTAAATGGCACAACAATTAAAAAGTAAATAGTTTAAATGGAAAAAGTGTGATTCTTTAACTAAGAAGAGAAAAAAAATCTCCCTGCCTTAACAATTAAAAATACTAAAGGTAAAACGGGTGATTCATTGTTTGGATAAACAGTGACTAAGTTTTAACGAAAAAGGGAAAAAAATTTTACCACTTTATCAATAAAAAATGTTAAGGGTAAAAGGATAATTTCCTGTTTAAAGGTAATTCACTGTTTAAAAAAGTAATTTACTATTTTTATAAACAGTAATTAAAAATAAAAATGGTGATTGACTGTTTAAAAGGTGACTCACCGGTCAATATTTCGTTGCGTTTTAGTGTGTACGTGTAATTTCTGCAAATTAAAGGGTTTTGATTGGTGAAAATACACTTCTAAATGGGTAGGGTAGGGTAGGGTATAGGGTAGGGTAGAGTAGTCATGAACTCCAAACTCAGGTTTGAACGACACGTGAGAAAAAAATGATATAATTCCGGGAGAATTATGATAAGCTGAGATAATGAACGACGAACCGTTCGTGAAACGCCTAATAGTTTTAGGGGCAGAACATCGATAACACCCAGTAATGATTAGGAAATTACTAGCCAGAAACAGCTATAAAACCCTATTTTGAAATCCTTTTCGTTCCAAAACCTCCTGTCTCTTCCTCTCTATAAAAACCCCGCTGTTTGATTTAGCTATGCCAAGCTTTCCAGCGATGATCATCACTGCCCACCCGTAATTTCCGGTTTCCGGTAATTTACTCTTATCTTTCGCAATAATCTTCCTCTTAATGTGTTGGGTTGTGGATGTTATTTGATCAAATTATATGGTTTATCAGTTGGATTTTCATTCTCTACCTTTTGTTGGAAGACTGTATTTTTTATATATTCCTACTGCCCTCTTTTTTGTTAAGCTTTGTTATGTTATTGCCTTTTGTGTTCTTTTATGTTATACAATAATAGATGCATTAAGGGGGAAAATTTATTTTCAAGGGGAAAAAAGAGAAGAGTTTTGAATCAGCTCGTATGGATTGATATTTTGATTTTTATGTTTGTATGTATGCATGCATGTGGTACTGATGAGGCCAACTGCATAAAGTGTGAAGAGAATGCAAATTAGACCAACTATTTTATGACTCTATTCTGATTGTTATGTTGTGATTTTAAATTTTTAACTGGAAAACAGATTCTGAGACTTTATATGTTTTAAATATTTTCTTTTTTCAAGAAAACAAATTCTTGTGCACAGAGAAATTCTTCCACTTTCAAAATTATTAAAAAGTTTATTTCTTTCATTTAGCCTAAAGTTGTCCTTGTGCAGGTTAAAATTGTTGTCCTGAACTTGGAATTTGTATCTTGTTCTCTAAGCGGGTTCTGCTCAATTTTCTTGAGTGTAATACATATTTATAATGGATTTAAAATCTCAAGGTATAGCCTGGGTTGGGAACATTTATCACAGGTTTGAAACAATGTGCCAGGAAGTGGATAGCATTGTGAACCAGGTATCGAATTCTTCTCTTTTATTTTCTTTTTTTTTTTCTTTCTTTTATCTCCTGGATACAAAAATTTCCCACTTGTTTTAGCTGTTCTTCTTGAGAAGTAGCTGCTCATGTTTACTTGCGTGAGTGTAATATACACACACAAACACACACACACACACATATACATAAACATCAATATGCTCGCACCACAATTGTAGATTATGTTCTTGTTAACTGTATTCCTGCATATCTCAGATCCTCAAACTTGATTTTGCAATTCCCCTGTGCTTGGACTGCTTCTTTTGCAGAATACTGTTAGATATGTTGAAAACCAGGTGCACACTGTGGGGGAGAGCATGAAAAAGTTTTGTGATGTTGTTCAAGATATTATTCCTCCTATAGTTGATCCGGTAAGATGTGAGGCTCAAGCAGTGGCTATAAAAGGAAATGCCATTGTTGGTACCTATATTAAATCTATGATTGGTATTGAGGAAGATCATGGACCTGTGGATCTCATAAAGCAGTCATTTGCAGAGCCCAATGACTTTGATGTGAAGAATCAGCCCAGTAATACGTTCACTGGACACCACTTTGTAAATCAATCAACTGCTGCAACTCCCATGGATTTCCTTGAGGGGACAGCAGTTGACTCTGATCCAGGAAACATCAACGATGTTTTGACAAATAATTTGGGCACACCAGGTCCAGGAAAAATTGATGATATTTCAACAAATAAAATCTCTGATTTGAGCACAGAAGAAAATACAGTATTGGAGAAGTCCAATATACCTGAGGCTTTGGAATTAATTGCTCCTGAAGAGAAAGAACCACTCCATGCATCAATACCTGGTGAATTCGTTCATTCTACTCATGAAAGTGCTCGTGTTTCTCCGGAGGAGAAAAAATCATTACATTTATTGCTATCCAATGAATTCATTCATTCTAATGGTGGAAATGCTTGTGTTTCTATGGGTGAGGTGTCACCTGCAACTTCAGTTCATGAAGAGGAGCATAGGTCTGCCCAAAAGATGGAAACAGCTTGTTACAGCCTTGCAGATGATTCTTATTCTGTGTCTGATTCTTTAAGTGTTGTTGCTGTGTCTGAAATGGCTTTTTCAGCTGCCTCTTCCTGTGGTTCAATATTTACAGAACCTCGTACTCTGCATGAGAATTCATTTAATGACGTCCTTGCAGTAGTGTCTTGTAGCAACCCTGTTAGTGTGGCTGGCTATGATTCTCATAGTTCGAATGTACTCTTGTCATCTATTTCTGCTCCAGTTGCATCTAGAGACAGGGAAGTGGCAGAGACTGGGTCCACTTGCTCCAATGATGTGCTGTCATTGGAATCTGCAGGTTGGTTTTCCCAATTTTATATTCTAGCAATCCTTCTGTATTTGGTAGAAGAAGAACATGTAGAATGTGCTTATGAAGTTAATTATCTCATCATGTGTCTTGCAATATCTTACTAGGTAACAAACAGAGTAAGCATTTGGGGATATGGAGACTTGACCAGCATTTGCACATTTAGACATCTTGGTAGACGATATAAATCTTATTAGGAAGATAGTCTTAGCATTGTAAATGACCTTATCAATTGACAAACTGACAATTATGTAAGATTTATTTATTCACAACTGAATGAGTTTTATGTAGTTGTTTGCTTATGTAGGGTGTGCAAATGAGCCTAGTAATTTCTGTTCATCTTTTAGAAAATGGGCACAACAATTTCTTTTGAAAAATATATCAGATGATATAGTCTAATTGAAGAGAAGGAGAATAGATGCAATCTATACATATTATACCTGGAGCTTTCATGCATGTGTATTTAATGCATATGATGAGCATAATTTACTTGCTTTCCTGTCTGGTCACTTATCAAGGTCATTCTTTTTGAGATGAAGTGTGTTGATACTATTTTACTGCACACCTTAATGCTTAGATGGCAGCATAATATAATTGGTTTTATCTTTTATAAAAATTGACATGCATTTGTCTTATTGGAGGTGAAGATAGTTTTTACCTTCACTTCTTGTGATATGTTATGCTGCAATTTTTTCTTATTTTTGGAGCCGAAATTTTTGAAGAAGAGATAAATAACCCCATCTTCACTTGTTGAAATGTTATCGGCTTACTAATGCCAGAACTATTTGCAGGATGCTGCAATTACCCCAATTATATTTTTGATGATATAATAGACCCTGTAATGGAAACCATTGATTTGTTTGACAAAGCAAAGCTTGAGGAAAGCGGGGTCATTGTGACCAACAGTATGCTTTATGAAGTCTCTCGTAGAACACATAAACTCAGATCATACAAGGTCTCTCTCTCTCCCTCTCTGTCTTGCTGTGTGTATATGTGTGCTTTTTTTTTTTTTTTTTTATGTGTGAGCAGGGGTCTGTTTTCCATGCAGTTCTATGCTTTGTTGTAGTGTCAACCATGAAAACATGTGAGCAGAATAAAAGGATAGAAGCCACATCATGATCTTGAATTTAAAAGATTTTAGAATTAAAACAAGCATATTTTCTGCTTTGTTGCTAGTCGAATATGAGGTAGTTATTTTATAAGTTTGACTTTTGCAATTCAGACATTGTTTTCACACTTGTTTTAAATCTAGGTCTGGATTTGAATATATGAACCTCCTCATGGTTTTTTGGATGAATTGCTCTGTTACACTATGTTTGGATAGCAACTCAGGGAGGAAAGAAAATATTGAAGGAAAATGAAGAGGGAAAATACATAAGAAAATCATTTTGTTTTCCATATTGATGTTTGGATATGCAAGAGGAAAATAAGGAGGGAAATGATCTTTGAATAGTAAAATTATGAGTTTAACCTTACTTTTTTTTTAAAAAAAAGTACAAGTAGGGGTGAAATTGCAATTTAATTATTTTCCTCCAACTTTTCTCTCAAATTGGAGAGAAAATTGTATGTGGGCCCCATAATTTATTTTTCCCTCATATTTTCTTCATTCCCAAACAAGTGAAGAAAAGAAAATTTGTTTATTTCCTTTTCAATCTTTATTCGTTCCATATTTTCCACCAACCCTAACATGGTGTTATAGTTCTTTATAAGCTTATTTATTTAATAACATTTGAAATCCAAGCTTATGCATCAAATGAATAGTTGGCATGTTAGCCTCATCTTATTTAGACTTGCTTGCTTATGGTTTGATTAAAGGATACTAGCATCTGAAGCATTCATGGTTAGAAATCTGAGCTAAAAATGAAATAATTTGTTTATAAATAGCTCAGAAGCTTGGCATGATAAGAAGTCATTTAGAATAATTAATAAGCTTATTTTAGTAGACAAGCCAATCTGGAAATGCACAATGATCGACTTATTTACTCTTGCTTAGTAAACAAGACAAGCTTACGCCTGATAATACAAGGTTGTGCAGTAAACAACCTGCCTTGATCATGTAAAAAATCACCACTGCTTGCAAACTTGAGGTTTGCTCTCAACCCTAAAATTTGGGAGGGAGATTTAAAAAAGCCTAGCTAGTTTGAAATTTATTAAAAATCGTGTTGTTCACTGCTTTAAAATTTTTCTTGAGATAAATTTACTTATCTTTCTTGAATGCAATAATCTTTTCGTTCTTTTTCGTAGTCACCAAACTTTGGTGATTCCTGAAAAATTATGCCAGCGTTGAAATCTTTTGTGCTGCTTTTAAGCATTTTTGGATTAATTATCTTGATGGTCAGGCCTAGTGATCCGATTTTGGTTTTCTTCTTGTTAGAAAAGAATTCAGGATGCATTTACTTCAAAAAAGAGGTTAAGCAAGGAGTACGAGCAGCTAGCAATTTGGTTTGGGGACATTGATTTAGATTCCAGTCAAGATACAGTGCCAGGTCAATTGGAAGCTAGCAAAACTATTACTTTGGATCCTGCTATGCAAATAGATCATGCATGCAACTCAGAATGGGAGCTCTTGTAAATGACTGAAAACATCTAATGTCTATAACAGCCACTGGGCTGGTTGGGTAGCCTATTGTTCCAGTAAGCAACTTCAAGATGATGTCACTCCTGTGAATAATTATTTAGTTGAGGGTTTTCACTTCTAACTATAGAAGAGTATAATAATAATAATAATAATAATAATGATTTTGAAAATGATAGTTTATCAAAATTCTGATATGATAAATCACTATAAATCCAACTTCTTTGGGTGCTTGTTCTAGCGCTTGGATTTTTCGTGCAGTAGCGAATTCTGACTACTTTTTGTTTTTTTTTTTTCATTTAAGACTGAAAAAGACTTTAGCCAGAAAGGTAAAAAAGAAATTACTGTGTCAAGAAGTAACTTCATTGTTGACTTTCGTCTTTTGTCAGTGTAAATGAATTTGACATATAAAATTTTATGATAGAATTTAGTTTTGTTATCTTGAATTCTGTGAAATTTAATTTTCAGGAGTGAAAATGAGCTACCAAATATGAAATTTCAAATGAATTCCATAAAAGTTATATGTGGAATTCATTTTCATACCAGATAGCGCGTTCCCTTTTTGCTTTTATATGTTGCTCTAAGTTACAAAAAGTTTTGATGATTCTGTAACACATATGCATATAGTATCTCATTCCAAGTATCAGGAACTCCTGGAAGACACCAGTGAATACAATCTGCAAAAGTTTTTGGATCAGATCTTTGTTCTTTTGTCAATAGCTTGCCTTTTCTCTCTCCATAAATTGTTGTATGAGCATCTTTTCTATATTCTGATAATTGAGTGATGTTCAGAAATGTCACATTGATTTTCAATTTTTGTAAGGTATCAGTAACTATTTTCATGATCTGGAGATTGGAACCTGTGCCCCAATATGGCCCTCTAATTGGGTATGATTCATTGAAGCAGTTCTCATCACTTCCAGGTCTCCATTCCCAGCTCCTACAGTTGAATGTTTGTTATTTACAGCCTTTTCAAATATAATTATAACGTACTCCGATACATTTTAAAAGATATAATAACCTTAATACTCTTAATTATCTTATTTCTTGGAAAAAAAAAACCTATACAAAGAAAAGGAGAGAAAACTAGGAATTGGGTTTTGTAGAAAAATTTTGTTTGGAGAAGCAATTGTGAACTTACCACAAATGTGTTGGAGACATACTCATGAAGAAGACGTTCTGCTTGAGAGGGTTAACATTAGATTGTAGCCAATTTGCCCAAGTTTCTAATGCCAATTTATATGCAGTCGTTACATTATATTCTTGAATATCATCAGCCGATCCATACCTGAACAAAGAAACTAAAAAAAATAAAAAATAATGACTTCGTTAAATTGTACTGAATTTAATGGATAAAATATTATTTTTATGGATTCAGTTTAAATTTTTTCCCTAAATTAGAAGACTCCACCGCCAGTACTTATAAATATATATTTATATTTATTTGTATAAATTCATTTTAAAAATAAAATATTTTTATTTATTTATATAATATTGATGGTCCCTAAAAGTGAAATGAAGTACAATCGAAAAAAATATATTTTTATAAGAGATTTAAAGTAAGTATAAACAAAATTTCATGTTTAAAAAATGATCAAATAAATATCTAAATTAATATTTTGTGCTTGTTATTAACTATAATATTTTACTTGGTTTTTATGAATTTAAATTTCTAACTAATTATTGTTAAATAGTGAATTTTTATTTAACCTGACAATAAAAAAGAGCATAGATTCAATGAAAATAATATTTTATATATTAAATTGGATATAATTTGAAATTAGGTGCTATTATAACTAAATTGAAGTTCGAGGTACTAAAATAATAAAGTTGAATTTAGAATACAATTAAAACTACTCTTAAAATTTACTATATTTTTAATGGTTTAGCCATTTTTTTAGGAAAATTTTTTAATATTTTTAAAATAAGATCTTTTCTAAAAAAATATTTTCAACTTCAATTTCCAATAGTAAGAAATGCCATTTATATAATTAGAAAGAGTAAAAGGTTTTTTTATAAAAAAGAAAAAACTTACGTAGCATTGATAGTAGGGCTGTGCATCCACCAGACATAGCTCTCAAACACCAAAATATCGACTCCTTCCCAACTCTTGCCATGTCTAGCTATGGAGTCAAGATTTACCAAACGTTTATGCACCGTATGATTTGTTGCATGATCTGAAATTGACTCCACCATGAACGGAGCCCAATAATACTCTATTGATGCATTGAACTCCTGAAATGTTCAAATTCAAAAAACAAAAATAAAATTAAAAAAAGATTTATTTCCTTGTAATTGACAGCTAGTTTTTTGGAAAGTTTGTAGTTTTCGAACTTCAAGATAGATAATTAATTATCAAGTACCAACTATATAAATTTAAGAACTGTTCGGTAAAATTAGTTGTTTTGGTAGCGGTTATGTATTTTAATAGCATTTAGTTGGTATAATTTTTCACAGAATGTTAAAAATTAAACGTTACAGATGGATTAACTTTGTATAAAACGCTATCAATACAGTCTTATTTATACGGCGAAATTGCTATAAATGCTCGATTTTAAAATAACGCAATTATGTAATGGGAGATAAGCTCGATCTTATATAAAATCAAAGTTATAATTGCCAAGTTGTTTATTATAATAATTTCAAAAATATGAACCTCTGCTTTGAAGATCTTCATCGGTGGAATTCTGTGAAAGGATTTTTTTCCATCAGGAATTGCAGATTGCACCATACAAACCATAGATTCAAATTGTCCTCTTTGTACTGAATCTCCTATGAACATCAGTCTTTTCCCTCTCAAAATGTCCAACAGCTTCAGTGGATCAAACCTAGGAGATCATACATATATTGTCTTGTCATTTGGCACTTCAATTTTTACCGCAAGAAAACAGGAACAAAAACAGAAATGACACAAACGAAGCAGAAAAAAAAATAAAAGATACCTTGGCAAATTGCATTTCTCAGGCTTCCATCTCCAATTCTGATAGAAAGAATCGGGTCTGCCATTTCTTAGACAAGTAGTCTGTTTAACCAAGTAAGGACAACTCTCTTCTCTATATAAAGGATGGGATACATTATCCCACGCCCATTGCCCTTCAAACACATTGCAGCTCTCCTTAAACCGATCTTCAGGCAAAACGAACACTGCCCTTTTATTATGTTCTTGCCTTCCATTGTGCAGACTTAAAATATAGCTATGGTTGCTCTTTAGATTATCTAAGATTAATCTTGAAATTCCGAGAACGAGAATAGAAGCTAATGCCAAAGGGAAGAGGTACTGAACCCGGCGATCCAATGTTGGTTGGACCATGTTTTAGATTAGGATGTTAAGTAGAGAATGTGTTTTAGAACTTATTTTAGAGATGGTTTGTTGATGTAGCTTGAGCTTCAAGTCTATTGAGAAATACTCCATTTATGCAACCACCAGTTGGTAGGTTCTTTTTTTAGCTAACTTGTTCATTTAAATGGAATTTTCTTTTTTTTTTTAAAAAAAAAAGGTTCATATAATCATTGTTATTAAATCTGAGAAATATTTTAAAAGTGGAATCAAGACTGTGTTCGTCAATATTTAAAAAAAAAAACAAAATAATAATATTTTTAAAAAAAAATTATTTTAGTAGACTTGCTATACGAGACTATCCGTATATAAGGAGTAGGCAAGAAATTCCCATTAATAAGTTAGTGGTTGTGAGGTTAGTTTCATTAAATCCAGTTTAAGTTTGTACTTGACTCATGCTTCCTTATACGATTGTTTAGCACATCAAATACCCTAAATTTAAAGATAAGTTGTTGGTGATTTAAGCAAGTTCACCATATTCTACTCTTTGATTGGATTGTGACATTTACCATTTTCATTGAAAAACATGTTGGACTTAACCATTGGTAAAGGACTCCTTGCCTTTGGTCCTACAAATGTGCCCCTCAAACTCAATAATTGCTTATGGAAAGTAAAAAATTAAGGGTTAATTTTTTTTAGACAAATTTTGGTGGTTTCATTTTTCGTGTGAGAGTAATTATTTTTTAATTTTTTATTTAATATTAAGTCGAATCACGTGTTATTTTATATATATGTATTATTCTAAATTTATTTTTTATTTGAGAAAAACAAATTATTTATATAAAAATTCAAAGATTTTTAAATGAAGAAAAATCTTTGTTTATAACCATTGGTCCAACCAGAACCCTCTCCTAGGGTTTTCTTGCTTTATGCGTGACTAAATGTCTTGTTGAGTGCATTAATTTCTTAGTGACTAACTAGTTAATGCGGTATATGTTGTCATGGGCCTAATACATATATAAATTTTGTACTTTCTCTTTACAATTCTTAAATTTTTTTTCTAGAATTCGATTATAACCTTATATTTTTATATTTCAGTAATAAATATATCTCTCTTTAAAATGAAAATTCAATTAGTCGACTCTGTGCTTTTACATTTCATTTTAGCGAGAGACATAATTATTAACGAAATCTGAAAGTGTAAGGTCATTAATTAAATCTCGCAAAGTTCAGAGGCCACAAGTGAAGTTAAATTTATATAATATTTTCTTTTGACTCATTAATGAATTCAATTTATAAAATTAGATCTATTAAACAGTTAAATTTATAAAATCATTTCATTCAATACTCTAATTTGTATAATTAGATCAATTAAATATTTATCAAATAATTAAAAAATATTTATTATTTTAAAATATCTTGCTAATTACACATCAAATCTATATTTTACATAAAAAGAAATAAAAGTGAAACACTTTTTCGAGGGTGTGATATTGAATAATAAGAAGAATGATTGATAAAAACCGATCAAAGAATAAATCAATTGAAGAAACAATTATTCAAACCCCAAAAATGATGAAAAAATACCACAGATCCAAAAACAAAAGACAGAGAAGTTGAATCTAAGAGAATATTTTGAGTCGAAAAGATAAAAATTAACATGATTTCAAGAAGGAAATGCACAAGAAATGGAGAGAAAACAAAAGAAAAGGAGAGAAAATAAAGGGAAAAAAAATGGTCTTTGTTATAAAATATAAGAAATAGAGAATATATATATAGAAATGTAATAAATAGAAGAAGAGAGATTAGAGAGAAATTAATTTAGTATTATTAATTTTGGTTACATAATCCATAGGATTTAAGGGCTATTTATAGGGTACCAAAAGACATATTTAAAAGACATAATCTTATACTAAAAGATATAATCATTCATCCCAAAGGATATAACCCTTTTTTTCAAAAGACATGACTTTTGGATAAATAAATAATTATTTAAATAAACTTATAGACATCCATTATATTATATAGTTTCATAACACTCCCCCTTGGATGTCCATTACACAAAAGAATATACCTCGTTAAAACCTTACTAGAAAAAAATCCATTGGGAAAAAAATCCTAGTGAAGGAAAAAGAGTACGGTATTTTTTGTATTTTAAAAATTTATTTCTCCCCATGATGAAGATATCACTGCTTGTCTTTTTCTTCAGTGTTTTATTCCTTCAGAGAATATAATATATTTTAATATTATTTTCTATAATATTATGGAGCTTATTTTCTATACAAGCAGACTTTATGTACTTTTTACATATTAAAATATTAATTCAATTAAACATATTACTTGCTTCATAAATAAAGAAATGTAAATCATATATTAATCATTATGAGTATAATAATCCTCAAGATATATACTCAGTATGGTACTATAGTACTTCAGGATATAGTATTTTCACTATTGCAAAAAGATGTATTGCTTTACGACTAAAGAGTTCTTTATTATTTTTGAAGGTCGAAATTAATTTTTTATCTCATTAAATGACCTCATAACTATCAGTTTCATTAATGAATGAGTTCTATTCATATAAAACTATTTCAATCCCTTGGATTATATATACTGATTAATAGAGATAAATTCCATTTATAAAATGTTTGCTCTTCAAGGCGAGACAAAATTTTGTACATTCAAATTTTTTCATTTTAAATTTCTTATATGAATATTTTATTGCATTTTGGAGTTCTACTGGAATCTAATGAGATTTATATTATCAACATATATAACAAAAATATCAAATTCAAATGTAGACCTTTTATAAATGCACATAGACAAATTAAATAATTTATATAATCTTCCTTTATCATATATACATACTGAGTAGATTACTTTAATATATACAAAAATCTTTTATATGCTTCTGGCATTTTAAATCCTTCAGGGACTTTTTGTATATTTCATCAAAGAAGAATAGAAACACGATGAATATATCATATATTTATTTTTTATCATAGATCACGTGATATTTGTTCAGTCATATCTTTAAGGCAATTATAACATCAGATTTTCTTAATTTGTATAGAAGTCTTTATAATTTACTTGAATACATTTTCAAGGGTTTCAATTTCATGTTTCGAGCATGTTTTAATCCTTCAAGGATTATCATTATCAAATAATCCATATAGAGCTCTATATAATTTCTCGAGAATTTGAATTTTGTGCTTCAAGCAACTTAAATCCTTCAGGGATTTTTATATATAGGTATATAAAATGAATCATATAAAATAGACAATTATTTTGTCTATATATCCCCAATAAGACTTATATTCAAGATCCTCATAATTTTTCACAATATTAAGTATTATAATATATGCAAAAGTACAATCGATATTTATTTTATATCGATTCTATCTTTCCTTGATATGACATAACTTGTTGAGATTTCATTATCGAATTCATTGATTTCAGGTACCTGAATTTCTTCTGAAAATTTATCAGTTATGTCTAAGGTCTCTTCTGAAGATTACTCTTTTAGAGTCTTTCTTTCTATAATTTGCATATATAATATATTTACTCATTTTCATTTTTCAATGATTCTTGTCCTTGGAACTGATCATTACCCTGCTTCAGGCGTGCAATAGATTTATTAACATAGACTATTTATCATTCAAGGACTTTAATTTTAATAGGAGTTTAGCAATTGATGAACTATTTTTAGGACTTCTAGTTCACACAACTTTGTGAGAGGATCAAAATATTAGCATTTTCAACTGCTTATTCTCTCCTCCTAATATCGGGATCCATAATAATCAACAAATTTGGCAATCTTGATGCGAATAATTTCTACTGTATATAATAGCATTATTTCTATTTATAAATAGGGAGCTTGTTTTCATTAAAAAAAAAATTGCTTTGAGGACACTACTATTAAAGATTATTAGATTTGAAGAAACTTCTGATTCTTTAAAAAATATTTATATAAGAATTTAATTCCTTTTTATATCAATATTGATCCAAGATAGCTTAGCCAATCATTGCCAAACAATAAAAATATTTGAATTTGTAAACTTCTAGTTTACAATTATATTCATATAATTATTATCTCTATATGATATTCATTTCAGCGAATATCTTTAAAATAAATTTCTACAAGATAAAAGAGATAATAATATATAGTGCATGAAAGTCATTTCTCTAAATAATAATATTTTCTCTTCAAGAGCTTTCAATATCAAAACCAAAATTCGTTTTCATATATTATGGTGTACAATATGTATGTAATCAACGTGTCATATCATCTTTTGCAATATTTATTTTGATTATTTATGATTTTCATAATTACAAAAATCAGTAATTAAATAATGATCTTATTAATATTTTTAATGACAATAATATTGTTGTCATTATTCATACTCACACTTAATATCACATGTTATTTCATTCACTTTAGAGAATGAAATAAATCCAATTGAATGGATTTCATGTCATGACATAATGATAAATATGTCATTATTTTTTATTTATTTTAAAATTATAATATATTATTTCATTCACTTTAGGGAATGAAAATAAATTTTATTATATATAACAAAAAGAATAAAATTAATTTAAAATTCACAATCGATTTTTTTTTTCAATGATGCTACTGCAGGAGCATATTAAAATACAAAATAGTATTCACGTTTTATAAATAAATAAGTAGATATTTAATTATCAAATATCTAGTGGAAGAAAATTATTGCTTTAGTGCAATTTCAACTGATTCTTTAATTTTTTTCTTTACTGTATTTTCAGGACATATAATATCCACATATAAAGATAAATAATTCATAATTAATATATTAAAAGTCACAAATCCAATTTTGTAGGATTTGACATGATAAAACAACAATATCATACTAATTTGATCATATAATTATATTATATATAATAATCAATCAAATATAAAATTCAAACTTGAATTTATATCTATAATTCGTATATAATATATATATAGATATTAGAATTATATATAGAATTACCTTTGAAATGTGAATCACTTAGATATGCAACTTTTAACTTTGATTGTCGCAAACTATAAGTTATCTCTCCTTAATCAATTTTAAAAAGAAAGCAATTTCACAAAATCGAAGATGTAGTAGAATGAATTCATATGATTCGACTAGAATTTCGTGTTGATAACATGTTATGAAATATAAGAAATAGAGAATATATATATAGAAACATAATAAATAAAAGAAGAGAGATTAGAGAGAAATTGATTTAGTATTATTAATTTTGGTTATATAATCCATAGGATTTAAAAGCTATTTATAGGGTACCAAAAAACATATTTAAAAGACATAATCTTATACTAAAAGATATAGTCCTTCATCCCAAAGGACATAACCCTTTATTTCAAAATACATGACTTTTGAATAAATAAATAATTATTTAGATAAATTTATGGACATCCATTAGATTATATAGTTTCATAGCACTCTTTGATTTTTGTTTCCTTTTGTGTGGAGATAGTTTATTTCAAGAATAATTAAATTCCATTTGCTGGCATCCAAACACACGTGTGCAGAATTATCCGTGTGTCGCAATTCCCAGGCCAGCGTAAAACCTCACCTTAAACCTTGGCCTTCTCAATCCTCCACTGGTTTGTCTCTGCCATGCCATTGCTAGCGGTAGCAGCCATTTCTGATAGCTAAAAGAAACCAATTTCTCTATTTATTATCAATCTCCCTCTATATGAATTATAATACTCCATAGATAGACAAGAAAAAACAGGGTAAAAAATAATGATAGTGAGCGAAGTATGTGGACTCCGTTCACGCTGCCTCCGCTTCTTCCTCCCTTCTCCAATACCAGCTCCTCGCCACCGTAGCTGCCGCCTATTTTCCACCACTACTACATCCTCATTTCCCGTCGCCAGCAAGAAAGAGAAGGTTATTGTGATTTCTGGTCCCACCGGAGCTGGGAAGAGCCGCCTGGCACTGGAGCTCGCCAAGCGGCTCAACGGTGAAATAATCAGTGCCGATTCGGTTCAGGTCAGCCACTTCATTTCTGCTTTATGATTTAAAAGATTGTTACTGGATTTTGTTTCTTAGTTTGGGATTATGTGAAAGTTTGATGATTTTATTTGTTGATCTTGTGGAAGTTATTGTTATTGTTTTGTTCTATAGCTGTAAGCTGGGCTAAGGTGTATGTTTGTTTTTAATGGAGTCAATGTGGGATGATTTCAAATTCATTGATTCGCTTGGTTTCTGAGAAATGGAAAGAAAAGGGAAGACTCTTAATACTATAACGGTTAAATTTGTTGGTCTTTGGGAATTTAATGTTTTTGGAAAAATTTCAAAAAACGAGAACAGGGGGTTAAATCTTCGACTGTTTGGTTGCTGAGAAAAATGTTACGTGATTAGACGAAATTGATTGAGGTCTGAATCTTTTACTTGAAAAGAAATTTCATTCTTTCTGATAACTTGGGTTAGGAATCTATGCTCTAGTGCCTAGTCAATATGACCTTTACTTTTTTAAAAGTCGTGAAGGCTGGTAAAGTTCTCTCTTGAATGAATTTATTTGTATGGCCTAAATTTCAGGTATATCGTGGTCTTGATGTTGGATCTGCAAAGCCTTTGCCAAGTGAAAGAAAGGTATCTATATTATGTTGTTTCTCTCTTCCCCCCCCCCCTCTCTCTCTCTCTCTCTCTGTGTTCTTCTTCTTCTTCTTTTTTTCTTTTTTTTTTTTCTGGCTTCCACTGTTGAATTTCACATGTCGATGTGTTTAAAGGAAAGCATGATAAGTCATCATGCAGTTCATGTTCTTTCAAATGTTCCTTTTCCTTTTGTGCATGCCAAATATTTAAGATTGATTGCGTTGGGATAGATGTGCCCATAAGCTTATATTCTATTTTATATGAACGAATAGAGATTAATCTGTAAGCACTTGTATTGATTAGTGCTTCAATTTATGATCTACCTGTTATTTAATGCATGTGATGGGGTTTACATGCATATAGTCGCAAGAGCAAAGAAGAAAGTTGGACAAGATCTAGTGCAACATTATTGGTTATTTTTCCTTGAAAGCTCATGTATTTATCAGGTGCAGCTAGATTGGTAATGCTGTTTTTATCTTTAAAAAAATACACGAAGCAATTGACTAACAAGGATTTTCATGGATAGAATGATTGAAATGTATTAATTTCTTCAACTCAATCTTGAAGGAATTCATTCCCAGCATAGAAGAAAAAAATTTTTGAAGTACTATTCCATTTTTTTCGTGTTTTGCACTCTTTTCACATTCCTCACCTCTGTCAGAATAGTTTTGAAGTGACAACACATACATTGTATCAGTGAAAGATGCCAATTTATCTCAGCATGGATTTAAACATTGAAAAATCCATGTTTTTGTTGGCTTATTAGTCAATTACCAGAACTTGACAATAAGATAACTTTTATGTCAAGTTGTAATAATTGAACTTCTTTTGCAGGAAGTGCCTCATCATCTGATCGACATATTAGACCCATCTGAAGGTATGGTGTCTGCTGAATGAGCTGATGTCAGTAAAGCATTTTGACACAATTATTGATGCCAATTTGTTGGAAATGGAATATGCTTTTTTTAATGGAATTAAATGCTAATCATTTAACATTCTTTCAGATTATTCAGTTGGACAATTTTTTGAGGATGCAAGGCAAGCCACACGAGATATTCTGAACAGTGGCCGCGTTCCTATAGTTGCTGGTGGGACTGGATTGTATTTGCGATGGTAATCTTCTTCATCTCTCTAGGCGAGATTTTATAGCATTTTTTTTTCTTTTCTTTGGAACATCTGCACAGCTGCTTTTAGTGTATCAAGCTTGCAATTGCGGAAGTGACTTGTCATTTTTGTTTATCATACAGAAATTTTGATTACTGATAAAAAACAAAAATCTGTATTTTTAGGTGGTAGATGTAATAATAAAAATGCTACCACAAATTTGCATGAATATGCTCTGTCTTATGCTTTTCAAGTAAACTACTATGAAGTTGGAAGTTTCTAACAAGATGAAAATGGCATTAGTTCAAGTTTTATAAGCTATGAAAATTTTCTCCGGCACGTAATCTTCTTTGCCCTAATTTGGATGGGTGATGGAGTGGGTATATATTTAATCTCGTAGAGTGGGTGTGGATTTTAGAAAATGTGCTCTTTATATTGTCATTCCTGATTAATACAAAAGGAAAATAAGTAGTATTTATAGTCAATAAAGAAGTACTTCCAAAGTAATACTGGTTTGACAAAAAATTATTTCTTTTATAGTCAATGAATATATTTTACTTCTTTATCTAACAAAAAAGGAAAAATAGAGAGAACTTGCATGGAAAAATGCTCACTGCTATCTCTTGCATGACCTTATTAGGTTTGTATATGGAAAGCCAGATGTTCCAAAGGCCTCACCAGACATTGCATGTGAAGCATATGCTGAGCTTGCAGAATTGCAGAAGAATAATGACTGGGATGCAGCTGTGCAGTTAGTAGTGAAAGCAGGTGATCCGAAGGCTCAATTTTTGGCTGCCAATGATTGGTACAGATTACGACGCAGCCTTGAAATAATCAAGGTTAATTTGTGATGTTCTCCAGCTGTATTTCTGATTACTGGAATTTCTCTTTCTCCATATAGATAGGAAACCATAAATATATCAAAATAAGCTAATTTATTTGACATCTAGTGAAGTAATATACTTTCTTTAGAATTCTCATGCTGTATTAGGGTCTCAATTCAATTGTAGCATTGGGTTCCTAAAGTTAATGCCACTTTCTTTCTCTGATTTTTTCCTTACTTTTTAATGTTTTGACTTTTGCATTAGGAGGCTGCTAACTTCGGAATTTGATTTAAATATATATATTTTACCATTAAATTTACATTTTCTTTTGGCCTGGCAGGCCAGTGGATCCCCTCCATCAGCTTTTCAAGTTCCATATGATTCTTTCAAGGAACAACTAGGTGCAAATTTAACAGAGAGCTCTCACAATTTTAGTTCATCTGTTGATACGTTTGAGCAAGTTAAACCAAAAGATTTGGACTATGAGTTCATGTGTTTTTTCCTTTCAAGCCCTAGACTTGATCTCTATAGATCCATTGATTACCGATGTGAGGATATGCTTTTAGGTATTGCCTATCATAATTTATCATGTTATTTCATTTTTCTTCCTTTTGGGCATCTTAAACTTTCCAATTCAAATTTGTTCTGATTATGGAGTCGGGTATGCTTTAAGAATACTATTTGTATATGCATGATATTGACTATCATATTCTCATAAAATAGATTTACATTGTATGCCATCTTAATTGGTTGGCAAAAAAAAGTGGATATGTAACTTCAGTCCTGAAAAGCTGCACAGAGGCAATGCTTATTTTTCATATCACGAAGTTAGCTGGGAACTATCTTTTCTTTGCTTTAATCACTGAGTACCTAGTATCTAGAGACACCGATACAAGCTACATTTGTGGCCTTGCATTTACATGAGTAACTTGCAAATTAAGTGGTATTGAGCGTGCTAAATATGTGTACTTTCATTCATGTGTATGGTAAATTAAGCTTGTGGGAAGGTGACTTCTATGTATTCTCCAGTTTGGATGGATACTGCTTCCTTTATCTCCTCTATGGTTGATTTTTTATTTTTGTAATTTTTCCGCTAGTTTTTTAGGGATGTACCACACAAGTTAAAATAGCATGGAGAGACAATGATCATTATTTGCTAACATATGAAGTGTTTCATCTTTTATTACAAAATCCAAGCATATATCCACCATTTTGTTAAATGCACTTGTTATAACATTTTACCTTTAATTTTTCAGTTACATAATTCAGCTCCTGATTGATGTTTCTTTGATTTTTATTTGTTTATCTGTAGGAACTGATGGTATTTTGTCTGAGGCCAAATGGCTCCTTGACATGGGTCTTCTTCCAAATTCAAATTCTGCAACTCGCGCAATTGGTTATAGACAAGTATGTCACTGACCTATTCATATTTATTTATTTATTGTTCAATTCTCATGTTGTACAAATTTCTCTTATGATATTGACCTCATCAATATATTGTCTCAAGGTTTTACTTGTGGGTGTGGGTCCATATTCATACTATTCCATGGTATCCCTATTTGGTTCACATTGATACCTAATTAGTCGACTACACTGAGTTTTTTTAGGAATTATGATTTTAGCTGATCAAAATTGGATCAGTTTATTTGTGTTCGAGACATTTTTTTTGTTTCTTTTACCCTTTGTTGGGATGAGAATATTTTTTTGAAGGAAAATAACTATAGAAATTAGAAAATCTCTTGAGAAAGGTACTTTTCCTTATTTGAGAAAGAGGAGGAAAATATCGAAGGAAGCAATATTTCATTTATTTTCCATCCGGGCCCACATGTTCTAAATCTCTCCAATTTGGAAAGAAAATAATAGAGGAAATTGAGATTTTCACTCTCTTTTATTAAATTACTCAAATACTCCAAATTAATTAACGAATTTTAACCTTTCTTAATACTCCATTATTTAAGTGAGGACATAATTGTCCATTTTCAAGAACAACATTTTCTTTCCTTTAAAATTTTACCCTTTTCAAACAAAGGAAAATAAATTTATAGTCTTTCCATCATTATATCAAAATATAAGGGTAGAAAATAACTATAGAAAGAAAGTTGACAATTCATCATTATTTTTCTCTATTATTTTCCTTCCTCCAATACTTTCCTTCCTCTCCTTTCCAACAAAGGGGTAAGTGCTCAAGCCAGTATTGCCATTGTTCTTATTTTTCATTCTCTCTCTCTTTTTGTTTTTTTTGATGGCATATCATCTTTTTCATTATCTTTGATGTGATGAGTATTTTTGGCTCTCTGCCCCTTAAGGTGAATTTATGTGTGACAGCAAGTTTTGTATGATTTTTAGGCCATGGAGTACCTTTTAAACTGTAGGGAACAGGGGGGTAGGAGTTCTGCAGGAGATTTTTATGGTTTTCTATCTGAATTTCAGAAAGCATCTAGGTAATTTCGATCTACTTGACTGCTGATATAATTTAATTCTTGTCATGGAGCTCAATTTTCTTTGGATACAACTATTCTGTATTATATTTTCCTATAATCAGAGGACATTAAAAAATTGTGTTGATGGTAATCCTTGTATGATATTCTTTGTTATCATGCTGACTTTTCTCCTTTTTATATGACATTACGTTATCATCAAAATTCATTCAATATTGGACATACAATATGGAAGTCTTAATCACCTGATAATTTCAGGAATGGGAAGTCTGATGAAATATAATTTTGTACAATAGCCTCTCAGGTTGAAATTCATTAGTTTTGTAATAGCTCAGAATATATGGTTGATATATATACATATATATATATATATATATGCCATCCTATTTCCCCCCATTCCAGTCTGCCACCTCTCCAAGAGGGGAAGAAAGTGAAAAACTCCACTAGCTAATGTGTAATCCCCTTGGATTTACAGCATCAATGTCTGATGAATTTACCTTTTATTTCTTACTCTGCTTCTTTTGGTGCAGAAACTTTGCTAAAAGACAGATGACATGGTTTCGTAATGAACATATTTATCACTGGCTTAATGCTTCCAGGCCCTTGGTATGTTTAATTCACTGTTGTTTCTTTCAGTGGGTATCAATCACTAGAACTTTGCACGTGAGTTGGGGACTGTGCCCAAGCTAAAATGTAATTCCAAGTTAAAACGTAAGGATATGATATAGGTGAAAGTTGATTAACAGGTAGGGGATGAAACTGAAGTATAAAAATTTTGGAGGGATCATTATTGATTTTTTGCAAGTTATTTTAAATTCGGGGTGATGCTTTATTTTAAAACAAAATGTGTTTGAGAACACACATTTATTTTTCTTCAATCAATAATACTCTTACTTCTCTGAAGTTTTTGGAATAAAGCGGTTTGATTTTTGTCTTTGCTTTTCTTTCCAATAAACTGTTTTAGGAACTAGAATCTCATGGATCTAACTCGATAAATTTCTAAACTGGTAATGAAGCATATGGTAATAAATACTTTTAGCTCTTACCTTGTGAAGATACGAAACTATTTAGTTCTTTTGGTCACTGCTTTTTTTCCTTATGCTAATCTCTATAGATAATTTCTTTGCAGGAAAAGGTGCTTACCTTTATTTATGATGCATACCATGATCAAACTGGAAATTTAATTGTTCCTGAATCACTTCGGATGAAGAAAGATATATCTGATCATCGGGAAATTATTCAACTAAAGACTTATCGCACTAAAAATAGGTAAAAGTTAAAATTTTATGAAGAATGTATGGAGCTATCCTTTGTGACAAAGAGCTAAAGAGCTTGTTTGATTTTGAAGGCATTTTGTCAGCCGCAATGATTGTTCCGATATTCTAGAATGGATATTTACTCAGGGTGAAGTAGCCAGTGGAGTTGTTTGATTTTGAATTGACTCTTGAAATTTATTCGGTGGAACTCCCGAGTTTGTTGCAAAAGTAAGAAATTTTGCTTTCTGATAATATGCCTGAATTCTCCATCCAATTTTAGTTTGTTTTACGGATGTTTGCTTTGCATAGATAATTGCAGATTCAACCGGTCGAATCCTGTCCATTTTGCCGCCAGACTTGTAGGGCATACTGACATTATATGAGAAAGGTTTGAGTAGAATGTACTATTATCCATATCGGTTCTTTTTGGTGAGTCATAAAAAATATAATGAAATGTAATCAAATTTATTTTTACTGTAATATGTATACTAGAAATGCATTTGATTATGTTATGTTACATTTAACTACGGCTCACAAATCGGATATTTTGAATATTTTGTTCTTGGTTAACATTAATAATAATAACTTGGTAGAATGTTATTTTCTGACTGAATTTTGACCAAACTGTAATTTTGTTGTTACATATTAACCATATTTCTAAGCATTGGTGTGAAATTTAATAAATCTGATGGCGTTAAGGCCATGTTCGGCAATTTTAATAGTTCTTAACTATTGTAATAATTTTTATCGGTTAGATATTAAAATGTTCGATAGAAATAAGTGTTTAATTAACTATTTAATATAAAATGACAAAGATAAAAATATAGCGAACAAGACAAAGACAAGTGATGGGTATATGCGTTATACAATTTATAAAACGCTAAACGTTCAATGCTACCTTAAGTTCTAAACATTAGGATAAGGCTAATTTCTCATACACTAAGCAACATTATTGCAATAACTATTGAACTTTTTCTGGCTTTGTGCTGAAAGGAATAGAGCTTATGCAGGAGCAATGGATAATCTGCCTTTTAACAAAAAAATTAAATTCAAGAAATAAATCTTACAATTCAATGAATAATAATAAATAATAAATAATTTAAGCATTTGCACAAGATGATTTCTAAAATGATAAAATAAACAATAAGTTAGTCAAGCACGTTACATAATAATAGCACCACCATACAAGAGCACTTTCACATGATCAAATAAGTGGAGATTGATACATGATGTTACCGAAACTTTTAACGAGCCATCCTCATACATTGTTCCTCTTCTCACGATGTTTGCACCAGGGAGCCAATTCCTCTATATATAGCCGATCAATCTGAATCTCACTTGACCAATTTTCTCATCATTTTTCCATACTCTATTTTCTTCTCAATTATAAATGGGACGCCACCTTATAATTTCCATGTAATCTATATCATTAGATGCACACGAGGAGTCAATCTCTTCATACATGGTCAACGAATCATAAACCACCGTCATAAACCTAACGATGACTAATTTCATCCTGATTCCACATAAACAAGGCATTTCAGCACAAATAATCAAGAAATTTATTCCATATATGTTTATGACAATGATAATAAAGTTACAAAAATGTCCTAGCAGTTTATGTTCACTTCGACTCAACACATATTGAACTAGCAATTCATATGTTACCAATACCATATATTATGTCCAAGGGAGACTGAAATTTGTATCTATTGATAGATCGTTTATATAATTATCATAAGGACCAATATGCCTTAGTTTGCCAATTTCAAATATTTAATTTCACAAAAAAATTACCTGTGTTAAGTGTATGAAACCCAAATATATACCAAATCAATTACAAATAGTGTTTTAATTCAAATGCAGGTATTTCTTACTATACACTGAATAAAAATGATAAAATAGTAATTTTTTTAATCATTTTTTTAAAACAGTAACAGCAACGTCTCTCATCTTCCTAGGTAAACTTCAGGTAAGATTTAATACCAGAATTACTGGTTTTTGACAAGAGTAGAGTCCTGTGTCAATGAGAATAAAAGAAAAAAGATAGTGATAGTCACAACTTACAATAAGTGTTCACCTAAAGAAGCTGAAGAAGTCTCACCTGTGGCCTTTTGGACATTCTGGTACTTATAGAACTTGGCACAACAAAGATAATAACAGAAGTTAAGTAACCCTACTACCGTTAGCACCCAATACACATTGTCTAGTCTTCCATGATCAATATTATCCGGTAACCAGTTTGTAACCCTTCTAATCAGATCAATTAAAGCTGTGCCCACATAAAAGGAAATCCCAGTAATCAAAGAAAGCATAGCAGTTGCTGTACTATGCATCGAATCAGGAAATTCCTGGTAATAAAATGAGATTTGTCCAGGAAAGTGAAATGCTTCTCCAACACCAGCTAGAATTAGTTGCGGAAATAGCCATAAGACGAGCATAGGCACTGTCCTAGAATTATCTTTATCACTATCTGAGTGTTGAGCATGAGCTACTCTAAGTCTTCTTGACTCCACTAAAGCTGATACAGCCATGCCTAGCACATTAAGCACATGCCCTATTCCTATTCTTTGGAATAAAGTCAGCGATTTTCGGGTTAGCTTTTGCCACATTGGAAAGAGAAACCGATCATTTATGGTGAGAAAAATGGAGCAACTAATTAGTCCTACGACGATTGAAATAGAGCCAGCTGGGATTTTGTAGTGGTGTCCAAGTCGACGATCCATTGTTAGAGCTTGAAGCACAGTTAAACTGCTTTGCATTGCTAGTGGAGTGCATACAAATAGTGCTGTTGACCATATTGGGAAAATCCTTATCAGAGTCTTCAAATCTTCTACTTGTTGAACTGTGCACAGTTTCCAAGGTTTTGCAATTGACCCATCAGAATTTGTTTCTCCTTCAACTTTTAGAGCCGCTCGGTTGAAAAACCTGTTTTGTCAGACCACATATCTAATTAATTCAATGTTTCGAAAAGAAATTAAATACAGAAAAGTTTAAAGCAGTATATCTTAAAATTATTATTACAACTAAAATGGTCATCATTGAAACAACCAATCTAATGTTTGTTTGTCTTATCCGGCTTGTTGACGAATGCTAACCAACCAGTCAAGTGTATACATACAATGTTGTTTTTTATTTTTTAAGATCATACCTGAAACTCTCTGTTATTGAAGCAGAAACCTGTGTTCCTTTCAAATCTTGCTCAAAATAATAGTCATCACTTGTAGAAGACAATAAGGCCTTCCTCTTTCGTATGGCTGCAATAACTACACGAGCCAAGCTAGTGAATGGGCTTCCATGTGGTTTATCATGTATATAAAGACGATTTCCCAGAAGAAAACTGATTATACCAATGAAATTAGCAGCAGCACAAAGCCAGAACCCCAAAGACCAACTAACATTATCTTCTATATAGACAATGGCAGTGGCACTTATTAGAGAAGAGAAGTATAAGGTGAAAAAATACCAATTGAAAAAACTGGTCTGATCTTCTTGTTTGTCAAATTGGTTTGCTCCCATTGTTGCTATTATAAATCTTGTCCCTCCTAACCCTAAAGATCCCAGAGTAAAAGCTCCATATAGCACTGTGTATTGGAGCTTTGATGGAGTTTCGCACAAGCTTGATTCTTCTACCCCACAAGATTTAGGCCTCAAGGCGTCAAGTGTTGCAGTTAAGGCCAAAAGCACCATGCCCTGCAACAAAATAATCATAATAATGAAATTATTATTTAGAGGACAAGATAAGCTAAAGCTAAGATTGAAATCTCTCAGCTCCTTTATTATAAAATAAAGTATTAGGTTATAGGTTTAAATATGTTTTCCTTATGTATATTCCATTATTGAATTATTAGTTCGATACACTTTTTTGGCAGGCACTTTGTCATTGGATACTAGTTCAATAAATTTTTTTGAATATCTTTTTTTTCCCCTGAAAAATGTCCAAAATCGAACCAAACTGCATTAATAGTTTTGGTTTGATTTGAGTATATTTAATTTCATGGTTTGATTTGGTTAAAGCTTCAAGCTAAACCAACTCGAACCATGTACACCCCTAAACCCCAGAATGCTAATCCGATGGCTATATGAAGCAGGTTTGTCAGACACTATAGAGCAAGAAAGAGTAATAATAACTAAATTACCAGAAAAGAAACACAAGAAGATATGGTGACGACGGAGAAAGAACCCAAGAAAGAGTCAGCCACTATAGCTCCAACTATAGGAAGTAAACTGAAAGCACCATAAACAACATTGGAAATCAGAGCTGCATCAATGGTTTCCACATTAAATTCCTCAATCAAATACACTGTCAAGTTGGACACCCATCCTGTACTGGCTAATGCCAAGCATGCCAAAGTCCCTGCTCAAACACAAATAATACAGAAAGAGCAGAAGATGAAAGCTTAACTAACTGGAATTTAAATTAGAAATGATCAAAATAAAGCAGAAGAGAGTACATATACACGTAAATACCTATAATGAAAGGGATCCAGTTGCCTCTACGTTGGGCAGGAGAGCTTGAGACTTCTGCTGTTTCTGGGTCCGCCATTAGAGCCTTATTATTAGTTGCTTGTAAATGAAATGTGTGAAAGATGAAGAGAGAGTAGGTCTTAAATGATAAAAAGGTGGTCTTACACTTTCGATTGAATGCCACAATGTCATAATCACTAACACCGACCGTTGATGGGAGTCGTCTTATCATGGTGAAAAACGTTCTGACCACTCGTTGAATTAGCTAACATTTAGTGACAATCAAATAACGATGGTTTAATTGATTTTTTCACCTATACGAAAGATGGAAGGTTTCAAATTCAAATTCTCAAAAAGAATTAACATATTATATAATATAGCCAACGATATTATTTCGGTTCATAATAAATTAAAAAAATCGGCTTTAATACGAATTGATTTGTCTCATTTTTGACTTATGATGTCAGTGGTGTTACTTCCAATTGCACTTGCATTATTTAGTTTTCTCCTTTAAGCCTATGCTCCCCTGATGTACCAAAAGAAAAACAGATAGAGCCCAATTGCTGCCAACCACTACGTTTGTGTATTGGATCACCAATGCACCGAGCCAATATAAGTTGATCGTTGTTAGAAAAAACTGTCCCAATCTTTTACTAGTTTGTCCTTTTTTTTCTTTGCATCAAATAAATTTAGGCTGAATACATAAGGTTGTTTCTCAAGTTGTCATTTTCACCTCACTGAGTTATGACACCCTCGACTTTTTCTTTTGATCCATAAACACTTTAATTTATAAAAATACACATATTAAACATTTAAAGTTGCAAAATTAAATATTAAACACCTCTCAAATAGTTGAAATCATTATTTTAAAAATTATGCTAACAATATATTAAATCAATATTTTGCATATAAAAATTAAAAATTCTAAAGATTATTATTATTAGCGTGGAAAAATGCACAATGTTATCAAATTTTATTAATTTAAGTACATAATAGGTCATCTATGAAGTTAAGAGTGTTAAATGATCAAAGTTAGAAAATTCATGGGGTTAATTTATGTAATCGGCTAATAAATTTATGAAAATGCTTGGTATATGGATATGCCATACTCCATGTTCAGTTTCGAACGAGCGTGTTTGCCGTAGTTGGATTGATATTTGGAGGGTCTTGCCATGCATTTTGTGTCTAAAGAATTGGATCAACCTCAAATTCAATGTGATGGGATATATGAAATCCTGGAAAGATTGGCTATGGAGATGAAAGATACTGGTTATAGTTCTCTTCTGGGTCCTATGTTTGATGTTTTTTGATGTTAAATAAGGTTTTTTTGTGAACAAATTACATCCAGAGACTCTTAGTGGTGCCAAATGGTCTTTTGATTTTCTGCAAATGGTACAAATGAAAATCATGATTATTTGAATGCTTATCCAAGGTGACAATTTGCAAACATGCTTGATTGCTGGCTTGGACTTTTGAAGCGTGTGAATAATTTGTTTGATGGGGATGGTGACTGGATGTTTTCCATGTCTCTTATTTTCATGGTCTATGCAGTTCAATTCAGCAATGGTATTTGAAATAACCCTATTCAGGTCAGTCCAGAAAATCTTCTTCATTATAATTATTAGTTCCTTTCATCTATTTTCTAGAGATGATAAACCATGATGTATGAATTCGTTTTCTTTATCTACCCTATTTAAGCTACATTTTCACAAAGGTAAAGAGTTGCTATTTTTTTTCCTCACTCATTTCCCTATGTCATCTGAAGTCTGTTTCTTGCCTTCTTTTCATTTGCGCTCTCAATATTCTCAACCTTCTGTGTCCATGATATACATACCTAAACCATTTCAAATATGTATATTTCTCAACTTTCCTCAATGGGTTAACTTGCCTTTCCAAATGTGTTCATTTCTCATGAAGTCATCCATGTATCTTTGAACACACATTTAAGCATTTTGTATTTTATATGCATTAGTCTTTGCAGTTTGCGTACATATACCATAACTGGTTGAATTATGATCCTTCAGAACTTCTCGTTCACCTTAGTTAGTTGCAACCACTTAGGATTAGTATTGTATATCTTCACTTCATCAATTTTGTTTTACCACTATGGTTGACATCCTTCACATTTTCTTCATCGATTTGAATAATAAGCCTAGGAATGTGCGCTTATGGGGTTACTACGCCATTTGGGTTACGGCCTCACTTTGTGACTCTCCCTTTGCTATATGTTGTGCATTCAGTTCTGCTTCTACTTAACTAGAAACCTTTAAATTCTGGGTTGCTCCTCCATACTTCTAGGTTCTTCTTCATCACAAAATCATAGCTAAGAAATATCTTTTGATGTGCTTTGTCAACTCATTCGTGAAAGGTTATTGACCCAAGACCAACCGTTGGGGCAGTCCAGTTGTCAATGGAAATCATTACCGTAATCTTCAACCATCTGAGCATGAATATGTTGAAATTATATGAGCCTTGATAAAATAAGTTTCAGCTGTTTTCAATTTCTCAATTAACCTTGATACTGGAGGCTTGTGATTTGACCATTATTTTGTCCATGAAAAACTCCAATTCATGTACGCATATGCAGAAAGACAGAGGGGAGATGGCCTTTGTGGAGGCGAAGGGATCGACAACAATAACCACTGTTAAGACTTAGGGTCTGTTCGGTAAAATTAGCTATTTTAATAGCTGTTAGTTGTTATAATAATATTTAGCTAATAGCTGTTTGAATAGCGTTTCATGAAACGCTAAAACTAAACGTTAAAAGTTAGCTAAACCTCTAAAATCTAGTCCAAACGTGATGTTACCAAATAACTTTTTAAGCAACGTTCAACGTTTTGACTAGTCAAAATTTTAAAAGCTACTCACTTTGTTGTCGAACACAGCTTTAATTCGTTATTGCTTGGAGAAATTATTATGTTCCTGAAAGATTTAATTTCCTTAAATTATTAGTTATTTTATTCAAAATGCTATTTTTTTTCTGTTTTACCTATTTGATTATTCACATTTAATATGTTTTTACTATTTAATTTCTTATATTACTAATAATTTACTATTTACTTCTTTATATAACGATAAAAAAATATATTTTTTTAATAAAATTCACGGTAATTTCCTAAATATTAGGAAAAAAAAGTAGAAATTTTGAGGAAATCTGAGAAACTTTATATTAATAATTTTTCTTTTGAAATAAATAAAACTTTAATAATAAATTTAATATATTTAGAGCAAATTATAATTTTATTCTTGTAGTTTGCCATAAATTATTAATTTGTCATTGTATTTTAAAAAAATACATTAGGATATCCCTATATTTTGACTCCATTACAAATATTTGTCATTCCGTCTATTTTATTTGAATTATTGGTATATGTCAAAGAAAAAATAGACAGTCAAAAGAGAGAGATAATATAGGTCAGCCATTACCCCTGAAACTCTCTTCTTCCTTCATCTTCATTGCTATCATTATCTCAGCCATCTTCTTTTCTTCATAAAAATACCCTTTAACAAGTCAAAATCAATCGAAAATCAAAACAGAGGCATGTATAGGTCACGAGACATACGAGAAAAAATAATTAATTCGTTCCTAAAATTTAATTAAACTAATTAAATCATTCATGTAGTTTGGTAATATTAATTAATGGTCTTCCAAGTTTATTTCGGTTAAATTATTTTGTCCTTTTGTCTATTTTTTCCAGATTTTCCATTAAAATTTTAAAAAAAAGACTAAAATATCCCGATACATAAGAATGGAAAATAATTTATTTGTCCATGAGGTTTGACCAAACTAACTAAGTTATATATCTATGTAGTTTAGCAATATTAATTAATGATCCTGAGGTTTACCTCCGTAAAACCATTCAGTTATTTTGTTTATTTTTTTCTAATTTTTCTATTAAAACCTTAAAAAAGACTAAAATATCATTACACTTATAATATCTCGAAATTTTTATTTTAAAATATTTTTTATTTAAATTTAATCGTTAAATTATTAGTCAATAATATTATGCCACGTAGTATTATCAAGATTGGAAACCATTTTAGTTCGCCCAAAAATCAATTAAGTAACCGTTAATCAATTAAAAATCGGACAAATTTTTTTTATTGGACCGAATTAATTAAAATTAGACTCGAATCGGATATTTTTAAAAAATATTGTACGTTACTATTTTTTTTTCCCCGACAATCTAACGTCAGATGGTTTGTTTTTTTTTAATAATTTTACTTTCTTTTTCTTTTTCTTTTTCTTTTTCTTTCTTTCTTTTCTTTCTTTTCTCTCTTTTCTTCTTATTTTCCTCTCCTTCTTCTTCTCTTCATCGACACAACACACCCTCACACAGCACTCTCTCTCTCTCTCTGTGTGTGTCCCTGCCTCTCTCTCTGTCACTGCGCAAGACAAGCAACACCACCACTGCTACTTCGCCAGTCGCCGCAACTCCGGCCACCACAGCCACAGCAGCACCACACCACCTCCAACCCCACTTCTCTCCTCTCAACCTCTCTGTTATATACTCTCTCTCTCTTTGCGCGAAGTCCGGCCACCACCACAGCTGTAGCAGCTTCACCGTGCCACCACAGCCGTGGTCCCAACAGTGTCTCGCCACCACTGTAGTTGGCCTTCCTCCTCCACGCGGCTAGCCTCTAGCTGCCTCTCCCCATCGCGCGATCCATACCCAGCCAAACTTCATCGCGCCACCGTTTCAACAGCAGTGCCCTCGCGTCGTTGCTAGCAAACTAGAAGCACCAGGTCGCCGGTCCAGCTGCTGTAGACGGTTGCGCCACTGCCTCCTCCTCCTTCAACCTCCGGATAATTAATCTTTGGGACTGTGATAAATATTGGGTATTCATTTTAATCCCAGAATATATTTAGTTAATTTTTAAAATTTTTTATTGATTAATTTCATCATTTATGGGGTTAACTAATTATTTGGTTGAATTTATATATTGGAGGGTTTTATTATTTTAAGGATAATTTTAATAATTAATTGATTAAATTGAATGATTGTGGTGATTGACTAATTATAGGATTTTGATTATTTGATTATAAGTATATTGTTAGAATTTTAGTAGTTGATTGATTATTTGGTTATAGGTTGAGAGTAATTAATTTGTTTATTTAGAATAATATTATTATGGAGATTAATTTAATTATAGAATATTGATTATTGGTTGATTAATTAGTTATGTGATTGATTGATTAATTAGTGAATTTGACAAAGTAAATAAGTTGATGATTTGGTTAATTAAAGATTAAGTATAGGATTTTAATTAATTTTGAGAGTGAGTAATTAAATTAACTGTAGAATTTTAATTAGTTAGTATTCTATAATTATAAAAATTAGTTTATTAAGGATGAATGGGTATTATTGAAGGATTTTAAATAAGTGGTGTATATTAAGAGTTGAATTAATTAGTTGACTGGTTAAATGGATTATTATGAAAGGCGAAGTTTTATTACTGTAATATCTCGAAATTTTTATTTCAAAATAATTTCCATTTAAATTTAATCGTTGAATGATAAGCCAATAATATTACACCACGTAATATTATTGGGACTGAAAACCATTTTGGTTCGCCCAAAAAATTAATCGAGTAACCGTTAATCGAATAAAAATCGGATCAATAATTTTTTTTTATTGGACCGAATTAATTAAAATTAGACCCGAATCGAATATTTTTGAAAAATACTGTGCGTTACTATTTTTTTCTCCCCGACAATCTACTTGGACAGTTTGTTTTTATTTAATAATTTTAAAACTTTATTATTATTTTTTTTTCTTTTTCTTTCTTTCTTTTCTTTCTTTCTTTTTATTTTTTCTCTTCTTCTTCTTCACCGGCAACTCACCCTCTCAACCCTCACTCTCTCTTTCTCTCTCACAGTCTCCCGCCTCCCTCACTGCGCCGGTCACCGCCCAATGCAGCTAGCCACGCTCAGCTCCTCCTCGTCGCAGCACCACCAGCTCTCTCTCTCTTCCTCTTTCTCTCTCCCTGCCGCTCTCTGTCTCTGTCTCTCCCTCTCTGCGATTGCCGGACCGCCACAGCCAGCCACCATCTCCTCCATCGCGCCACAGCAGCTCCAGCACCTCCTCCATCGCACGACTGACCCAGCTCCTCCTCTCTCCTCGTTGCGCCATCGTTTCCAGCGAGCTCTAGCAGCTCTATCCCTTACGTCGCGCCGCCTTGAGCCACCACCTGCTACTCCGCGCGCGACCTTGGTAGCAAGTTCAGCTTGCTATTGGCCACCGTCTCCTCCTCCTATTCAAGGATTTATCGAAAATTTGACATTTATTAGGTATTAATTTTATTATTTTTAGAATTTATTTAGTTAAATTTTTTATTAATTAGTTTGTTAATTTTAGAATATTTGGTTGAATGATTTTATTATTTGAGTGGTTAATTATTTTGATTAGTAGATTAATTTGTGGATTATATATTGTTTGGATGAATTTTAATATTTGAAGAATAATTGTAGTTGATTAGTTAAATTTTGATAATTTATTAGGCAGTTGAATTTTAGTATTTTGGTTAATTGTTAATATTTTGATTAGATGATTGATTAGTTAATTTTTAATATTTTACTTTGAATTTTAGTATTTTGAATGGGTAATTAGTTAAATAGAGTATTTATGAAAATTAATTTATTATTTAGTTATAGGTTGAGATTTATTAATTTTAATTGGAATTATATTAATTAAGGAGGTTAAGTTGATTTTAGGATATTAATTATTAATTTTGGTATTTTGATTGATTAGTTTTATTAATTAGGTG